>PVJX010045597.1:0-12550 GCA_004027295.1 Dolichotis patagonum | reverse complement strand
TGAGGGGATGTCAACTCCAAGACTCCCTTCTGGGCCAAGGGAACGCAGCCTGGGATATGAGACTGAGCCAGCCTTTTCAGGCCGTTACCATTTGCGTCACTGTGTGTCTTGTCTGTGGATATTGCAGTGAAGCAGAGTCTCTTGTTAAACTTGAAGCCAAAGTTGGGGCTGCAAGCTTGGGCTGCAAATATCTTTTAAACTGATACTTGATGGACATACAGCTGAAAAAGGAGATGTTGCTACAACTGGACCAAAGGACAGACCCTAAGTGACACAATCTTGAAGCAATGCCAATTGGGACCATCAAAGCCACAATATGTGCAGCTGAACCTGAAAGTTCCTGACACTATAAGTCTGTACTCTAAATAGATTTTAACCTATTTGGGTACATACTGTTAAGAGGGTGTCACACTTTTGGGCTGATGATACCTGTGGCTGAGGGGAGTGTCAGAGTAGCCTGCGGGAAGTCCATCCAAAGTGGCTCATGGGCCCTTTGTGTTAGTTACTGGTTTATCAGCTTGGTCCTTTAGTTGTAGCCGAACCCGTTGAACTGTCCTGCTCAGTATTTGCCATGGTGAGACAATGACTCACTTGGAGTTTTGAGCCTCTGGAATAGAAACCAGTGAAGCCATCCAGACCATTAATAAGACCAACAGTCAGCACATGGTGAAAAGCTGCATTTGACTGGGATTAGCTGTCTGATGTAAAATTTCCTTTATGATATATTATCAATAAGAGGATGTTGGTTTCAACTTTGGGGGAATACAGTGCTGATTTCATTTTTATTTGTTCATGTTATTTTTATTTAACTTATTAAGTGATGTTTTCTATCAGTCTTCTTAGTGGTCCATACTAAGGGAATAGAAATGGCCCTGGCAAAGTAATTTTATCTCCCTGAAAGGGACAAGAGGGAGAGACTGAATCAATCATCTATCTTTTAGAACCTAACTATTGAAGAAGGTGCAATTCAGATCCAGGGGTTCCCATATCAGTGAGAATAATGTATGGTTAATCATTCCTAAAGAAGAATTTTAGATCTATTTTTCTTCCTTTATGGGATAAAAGTTGCAAGGAAAAAGTGAAGAACAAAACATATAATAAATCTTTACATTCACAGAAGTGAAACATCACACCTTCTTTGCATATAAGAAAGGGAAACAGATTTTAAGATTGTTATGTGGTTTGAGTAAGATAAAGGTCCTTAAATTGAAAGATATCGAATGTGTGAGGCAGGACATAGGCCTGTATAGGAATTTATTTATTAATCTACAACTTAAATAAAGTTTCTCCTAGGAGTTCATTAGGCTTCTAAATTAAACTAGTCATCTAGGGCCTATTTGGGAAGTGAAAGCTTCACTGAATGGTGTTTTTTTTTTGTTTGTTTTTCAAGGTCACAGGATTTGGAAAGTTGAGAAGTGAAATGTGTGCTTTTTAATTATTACTAATGCTGGGAAATGCAAAGAGGATAGAGTGTCTTAGTGAACTCTTGTTTTGTGGTCTTAGTGCATGTAGAGATACATAGAATTTGACTTAGATTCTGCATATCCATAAAGCAAGGGAATCATGAAGTTCTTTACTATGAAGTGACACCTCTTAGGCAACGATGCAAGAATTTCTACAAATGTGCAGGTGGCACCATATGCTGAGCAGAAACAGTGCTGGGATGACTCTTGGGGTAATTCTGCTGAGGCCCAGGACCCAAGCTGTCTTAGTTACTTTCTTCATTGCACGGAAAAAATACTCAATACCCCAAATTTAAAAGAAGAGATGTTTATGTTGGCTCAATTTTCAGTCCACAGTCAGCTGGCTCCAAGGCAGGATGGCATCGTAGGGGGCAAGATGGAGGAAAAGCTGTTCATCTCTTGTGACGAGGAAGCTGAGAAAAGTAAAATCTCCCAGGCCATACCAGTAGTAGCTTCTTCGGACCATACCCCACCTCCTAACAAGTCAGGTACAAACTTCCATAATCCAACCACCTTCCAAAAGTCCCATCTTTGAGTACATGAAGCTCTCACCAAGACATCTAGATAGAAACTGCAACATACGTTTATCAGGGAAATGATAAAGGGGTAGAAAGTAACAGCATCCCACCACGCCTAACCACTTAGGGCGCTTGGCAGGGTTACCCAGCTATTATAGTCTGAACGGTGGTTGCTCCTCACGTGGTTGATCCTACAAAGCTCCCCGAGATTCTCAAAGTGCCTGGGGTAAAGGTGATTTCCTCCAGCACCACAGCATCTGTCTAGGTACTAAGGACAGTAGAGGTCACTCCCTCCTCTCAGTGGAATATGAAAGAAGGTTCATCTTCAGCTACCTCTTGTACCAGCAAGGTCTCTGTAGCCTGTGGCCGTGCTGAGCTTGCAGGGTACTGATTTGAAAAAGTAAGGAGTAATAATTGACAGCTGGGCATGGACTTTGGCTCTTTGAGGGCCTCTGTGTCTAGGAGAACTCAGTATGTGGCCAGTACTTCTTATTTTGTTGGTGCATAGCACAGAGCCGGAAGGTCAGATTCCTGTATCAGCAGCCCGTGGCAACCCAAGGCCATCATGGGTGGTCCTGAGATCCTCAGAGGCATGTCAGGAGGGGACTAAAGCCCCTGCAGGCAGTGTTTGAGACAGGACAGACTGGAGTGCCCCGTTTATTCTAAATCAATTATTTTAATGAAGAAAACTATACTTTTGAGAAAAAAATTACTGAGCTCATTGTTCTGCAGTCCTTCCAGTTTGATTCTTAGCTGCGAAAAAGTATTATGACTGTTGAGATCAAGAGAGTTCAATGACTGCTTGTAGGCAAAGGTAACTCTTGTCCTTGTTTTCTATCAGGAGGAATATATTCCTTTAAGCGGCAGGCCTTACACCATTTATCAAGAGAAGGATTTATGTGAATCTTCATTCTCTTCCTGTGGAAATCACGCCTTGTGAGACTATTTTGTCTCAAACCTTTTGCCACAGCTGTCATGTTCACACATAAATGAGTGCTTTCCTTCATGAAGAGAGAATATGGCTCTGGAGATTAAACACAGCTGTGTGGGTTCTGCTACGATCTTCTTTTAGATGTTAGCACACATCCTTTTCTGAGCTGTGAGTTTTCATAGGCTGTTTGTGCTAATTCCGCATTTGAGCTTTTATGGCATCTTTCCGTTATTCTCTTCTGAATTTCTCTCATGGCTTTTGGAAGATCCATCCTTGGTTTGCCACAAAGGGCTTCTCTCTTGACGTATACACACTTGTGGACCTTCTCATGTCTTTCCCGCCTGCAGGTTGAGGCAAAGCATTTCTCTTATGCTTCAGGATTACACTGGCACAGTGGGTGATTTTTATGTTGACACTGATGGCTTTTCAGCTGTTGATGTTTTTCATTCTCTTCCTATACCCTTCAAAAGCACTCACATATGTCTTTCACTGACTTTCACATTCACATGCAACATTTTTCTCCCAATTAAATTTTGTTTTGAATTTTTAAATGACTTCAGCTAAATGCACAAATAAAAGGCATTTCCACAGTGTGAATCAGGATGTGATGATTCATATGGCAACCCCTGATGAAGTCTTCACCACACTTGTCATAATGCTAAGCAAGTGGTCTCTCTGCCATGTGATGATCACAAAAGTGCACACTGTGTGTATTGTGACTCAGCTCTTACCCACCCAGGGGATCATTCTGCAGCGAACAGGGACAACACTGTTCCAGGGTGTCAGGCACTAGAATCACAGTCACATGCAGTAAGATGTGCAGTCACTTGAGGAAACCAGAGGAAAGCCGTAGATACTCTACCCAATGCCCTTCAGGGCCATCTGATTTTAATTTGGACAGATGTTTAGAGGCTTTTTATCAGAGGGGCCACATTTAAGGTGGCCTGGTTTGCAAGAAGCTGTACCAGAGAGGTTAAGAAGAGTTGGGAAATAAGAGATACACTGACACAGAACCCAAGAGGGATGAGCGATATTGGACAATTATGTCCATGAGGATGAAACCCGAGAAGATGTCAGGGGTGTGATAAGACCTGCGCATCTGGAGAAAGGAGCATGCCATTAAGCTCTTGTCTGGCTACAGCAGCAGCTTTGTAATAATGAAGCCAAGCTATTCCATTGGTAGAGCTGAGGGCTCAAAAGACAGGGAAGCAGCCCCTGAAAAGTACTAGCAAAATCCATAATGACGATATATTTACTGCTGTTTAGTTGGATAAATTTAAAATGTTTTCATAACATTGGGTATTCAATATGGGGACATGGATAGTTGTGTCAAAATTTCAGTAAACCACCTGCGGTGTGATTCTTTACTTTTTTTAACTTCTTAAACATTCAAGAACAGGCAAAATGGCCAATTAAATGAAAAATCAGCATGTATAATTACATCTTTATTAATAATATCTCATATAGTTAGTTTTAGTTCTTGAATATTCTTTTATAATTTCTACTGAGCCATCTCAACTATTTTAACATAAGGAATCTATAGAATCCCTTTTCCCAAATTAATTTTTGAGTTCCAAAATCTCTAGTTAATTTCAAATCATATTCAGACTTCTATTCCCCAAATGGGACATTTTAAGGCAATAAGCACTATATCTCTGGGAAACTGAGAAAAGACTATAGTTACAGTGAGCAATAATTATTTGTCTAAATACGATGTTTAGTTAATATCAGGTGCTGTAATATTTCAATGCAGTTGGATCTCTTGACATAACCATAATTTGAGGTTTAGCAAGATTAAATCTATTAAGTTCTGTCACTTGTGTATTTTAGCAAATGTCAAAATTTATTTAGAACCCACATCACAGGGCTATAAATGTCCAGAGTATTCATTTTCTTCCTGTTCCAGTGTATCAGAAAATGGGCCCCTAGCCAGTATACTTCAGTTTCTGAGTTGCCCAGATAATAGTTCCTGTTGCAGTTCTGGTTGCTTCTGTCTCCTAGAAACAGCTGGTAGCTGTGATCCGTAACTTGTCACTGTGATGCATATTGTAAGAACCAATCTCAACTGAAAAGCCATTTTGCCTCTGTACTTCCTGCTTGCTTACCTCAGAGATCAGGGTCTCATCTTTTGAGAATGATCCTGATTGGTGACTGTTGACATAAATCTGCCTCCAAGTCCTGGGTGTCATTTTGGTGTTTCTCTTTGCCATTGCAATAAAAATAATTTTATCAAATTTTGAATTGCTTGTGTCTTTTATGAATGATTATATATATATATATATATATATATATAATCTCACATTTTACATGTAGTACTGAATTATTGTTTTATTTGTAATTTTTTCTTCCTGACTCAGATTTATGTTTTCATTCCATGCACAGTCCCCTGCCCCAAGTTATGGGCTCTTGGCCACCTGAAGCTGTGACTTTTCAGTTTCTCTCTATGTAATAACTCATAGTCCAGACCATCCAAGTACCTACAGGAGAAGTGTAGGGAAAATGGCTAGTGGCGTGGTTTATAGGAAGCCTCTTGTTATTCTAAGACTTCCAAGTTCATTTCAGAAGGATTGGGTATCATTTGAGAGCTGTAACAGTTTCTCAAAAGAGTTCGGTAGCTCCATGATCCAAAGTGGCAGTTCTTTCACATACTGCCAGATAGGGCCACATATCAAGGTTCAAGCACATTGACTGATATTGCATTACTTAAGCAACTGGGTAACTGTTGTTGGTATTCTGAGGGCTCTCATTGCTTAGAACTAAAATATTTTCTCAAATATTTCATGTGTTTGGAGGCGGTGCTTTTGGAAAATGACTGCTTCATGAGGGTCCTGTATTATCCCCGGATTAATCCATGGTTGGATGAGCTCACAGCTAACCATGCTGTTAGGGCTGGAGTCTGGTTGGAAGAGGAAAGTCACTGGGGGTATTACCTGGAACAGAGCATTCTAGTCCTCCGCTCCTTCTTTGTCTTTCTTGGCTTCCTGGCTGTCGTGGGGTGAGCACCTTGCCTCCACCATGTCCTCCCACCATGCTATTTTATGCTTTGCTGCCGATCAACCATGGGATGAATACTCTAAAACTGTAAGCCCAAATAAAATCTCCTCCTTTAATTTGCTGTTGTCAAGTATTTTGCTCTAGAGGCAAGGAAGTGACTAATACAAGGGGGTTGCTGAGAGGAAGCATTTATTTCCACAAATGAGCAATAAGTACAAGAAAAAATATTCAACACCTTTAGCCATTAGGAAAATGCAAATCAAAGCAACTGAGATTCCATCTTCCTCCAGTCAGAATGGCAGGCATCAGGAGTGAGCCCCCACACGCTCACATGCACACACATGCACACTCACACGCAAAAATACTATGAGGATGTGGGGAAAATGAATAGTTCTACATTGTTGATGGGGATGTAAAAAAGTACAGTTACTATGGAAAAGAGTATGGAGATTCCACAAAAAACTAAAAATAGAAAATACATTTGACCTAGTTATACCTCTGCTGGTTATTTTCCAGAAGGAGTTAGACATTATACTAGAGTGATAAGTCCATACCGGTTTATAGTAGCACAATTCACAGTTGCCAAACTGTAGAAGTAACTTAGATACCCAACAACAGATGAATGGATAAAGAAATGTATATTTGTACAGTGGACTATTGCTCACATAGAAGGGCACATTTGACTCATATGTGGGAAAAAAGATGGAATTTGAGACTCTAATGTTAAGTTAAACAAGTCAGATGCAGAAAATAAATTGTCACATGGTTTCTTGTATATGAGAAATGCAAAATATAAAGAAATTGAAAGTGAAAAAGGCGGAGGTAGTAGGCAACAAAGACATAGACATGTCAGAGATGGAGAAATGGCAACAGTAGAAGGACAGAGAGGCGAGGAGAAGGAGAAAGAAAAATATATCAAATATACACCATTTTCCCAAATATACACCATTTTCATTATGTATGGCAGACATATACCAATTTAATTTAAAAAGAAAATTGTTGCAATAGTTCTTGTCAAAAATATTCAATAAATCAAGAATAAATGGAAATATTTTTATATAACCTATGGATTATAATTTGATAAAATGTATTGAAGTTATAAGTGCAAATTTCTCTTATCTAGGCATCTCATTTTGGGACATTTATTCTTCGGTTATCTTTAAACCCATGCTAAAATTATAGAAATGAAAAGAAATTCTATGTACCCAAAAACTAAGAAAACAAACAAACAAAAAATCCCAACATATATAAAAATTTAACCAATAGCAAACCTCCAAGGTATATAAGTTAGCATGCAAACTCTGGAGCTCACACTTAGAGTGCAATGCTGCATCTCAAAATGCTTTAACAGCATTTAAAATACAGTAACTGTTCAATAAAAGTTAATGCACAATCAATAAGCATGTATATTTCTCAGTAAAATAAAGTACAGATCAGTGTATATAAAATACATTTGTGAAAAAGACGGGTAAAATAAGAATTATACGTGTTTGATAAAATAAATGAAAGTGTGTACAGTATATGAAAAAATTGCAGTAATAATTAATTATAATGGTGATTGATGGTCAGAGGAGGAGATAGAACAGAATTACTGGATGATATGTAGGGTGGGCATAGATTTGAAGTCCATGCATATATGACCTAGTAACAATTTATATAACTATGCAAATCTATAGTCAGTTATAATGATGACGTTTTGTAAATTAAAACAACACTATGATGTATACAAGCTACAAAAGCATGCTATACTCTAGATAATACCATGTTATACATGGTATTATCATTTTTAAAGAAAGAATATAAAAAACTTGGCACTATTTTATGAAGAAATAAAACCTAATATTTGGTTATGTGTTGTATAAATATGTAACAAGATATAATACTTAGGAGATTTTACTCCAAAAATATCTTGGCAATACAGCAAATGTCATTACTATGTTCTGTTCTAGTCTATAATTTATAATTTGCTTAGGTAAGAAGAATCTAATATACAATTTTATTCCAAGAAGGACTTAACCATAAATACATGAAGCTATCCTTGTTACATAAATGAGTGATTATGACTCCTTACCATACGGCTCCGATAAGTGGTGTGTCACTTGCTAACAGCACTAATTTAATGAGTTGAAAATATGAAATATTTAACATTGCTATGGATTTTATAATCAAAAGTAAAATGCAACACCAAAAATAATGATCTGAGTACAAGGTAAAGGATATTAAGTATTTTGTTTCCTTCTTTATTAGAATGTAATTTAACATCAATAAAGAAAGAACATTAAATCTGAGGGAAAGAATTCGGTGAAATAATTAGGTGAAGATTGCATCATACACATAATAACAATCAAAGAGTAGATTTTTTATGATAATTTTTTTCAAGAGAAGTAGTGATTTCCACATTTTTACTTTTGAAGATCACTTTTCCATGTCTCACTTTCTTAACCTAATAGTAGTAGATCTGATTAATGGTCCCCTCTTTTGGCTTTAAGAATATTACCCTCAAGGGTCAGGGATTTAGCTCAGCAAGGTAAGCGTGCCTGCCTAGTGAGTGTGAGATTGTGAGTTTGATCCCCACATACAAAAAAAAAAAAAAATTGCCCTATTTGGAATCTTTCCTTTCTAGTTTCTTTTAGTGGGTTTCCTTCGCTTCCTCAGTATTTTAATGTCAAATGTCAAGGGACTTAGTCCCTACCACTATTATCTCTGTTTTTTAGCAATGATTGGGAGATATTACCTAATAAAAAGACCTAAAAAATTTGATACACTAACATTTCTGAAATTTTTATCTCTACTTTATCTTTCCCCAAAACTACAAATTCATATGTTATCTATTTTACATATGTGTAATTTTAAATAATGTCAAAGTACATTCTACATACTAAACATATCAATAATATAACTAGTGTCCTCCACTCCCACCTACTTGCACATTTTGCTTATACAAATAAATCCCATTTGCTGGGGAATCGGGGCAACGTCATTATTGCTTACTGCATTACTCTCCTACCCCATATGCAAACATCAAATTCTGTTGATTCAACCTCAAAATATATAGAGTGCTTATAATTATCCCACCTCTTTCCTTTCTCCAAGTCACGGAAATCTTTCACAAACGTTCTTGATATATTCTGACTGGTTTCTCTGTTTTAACTCATTCCTCAAAAGGCTCTATCCCACACAGCAGGCAGAATAATCCTTTACAACTAAATAAGACTATGTCTTTTCCCTGCTTGATCCTCAGAATACATTTCTACTTTAACTGGAGTCAAAGTCCTTACCATGGCATCTTAGTTACTCATTGTGGAAACAAAATACCTGGTGCCCAAAGTTAGGGAAGGAAAGGTTTATTTCTTACATTTTTTGGAGGTTTCAGTCCATACTCAGCTGGCTCCAAGCCAGGGTGGCATGGCTGCCGCCTTTCAGGGCTGAGGCAAACAGCAAGGGAGACTGACACACCTTTTTCCCACCTTTACATCGCACGCTGGCTCCACCCATAGGCTGGTGTAGTACTCACACCACCAATCGGAGCACTAGACAACAAACCAATCACAAACGCTAGATTTGGTCTAGTCCATAATTGTAGCAGGTTTGGCCACCACCTACATAAACCATGATACATGGCTTCTAGCTTCAAATGAACTGCCCCATCCACTGCTGCAGACCATCTGCCTGTACAATCACAGGATCCCGCTCTCTGCTCCAGCCCCACAGGCCACCTGATCTTCCTCAAATACATACTAGCCTGATTCTTTTCTCTCAAAAGTCCTCATTTAAGTCAATAGGGCTGCAGTTTGAATGTGACTCCCAAAATTAATGGGTTAAAAACTGAACTCTCTAGTGTATATATAAATGGTATTTAGAGATAGTCTTTAGGAAGTAATTAGGATAAGCTAAAACCAAAGGGTGGCATCCCAATGATGGCATTTGTGGCTTTATATTAAAAGTGATGCTCCAGTTAGTACATTTGCTGTCTCATCATACGATGATTTATAAATCATCTAGGCTCAGGTACTTTGTTGTAGGAATAGAAAACAGATTAAACTCTCGTGGTGCCTTGAACAGTAGAACTCTAAGTTCTGTAGTCACGGTCTTCAAGGGAATGCATTTAATTCAGGGTACATAACTTACAGGATTATTTTATAATATTCATCCAAAAAGTCAAATTCAGAAGAGTGCGAGAGATCTGTTCACGCACTAGAAACCAAAACAGTCCAGCTAAGGACATGGATCACACGGCAATGTCCTGCATAAGTTCAGCTGAAGACCTAGAGCTCATAATAATGTCTCATGCAAATCTGTATCAACGATCTGCACTGGAAAGACCCAAAGGCCAGTGGTAGAAGCTAGAAATTCTCTGCTATGAGGGTAAAGGATCTGTGACCGCAGGCTAAGAGATATGCAGTGGAGCCAGGAAAAGATGTTCAAGGTAAGGACAACAGCTCTCTTGAAGACAACCGCAGCCATCCTCAGCAGCAGCTAGGACCAGAACTCCTACTATGATGAGAACAACTGAGTTCATATAGGAGAACAACTGAGTTCATATCAGGAAAACTGGAGTGACAGTCTCCCCCAGGAAAATCAATAGCACAACATCTTCTCCAGTTCTTTTTTTTATGCTGTTGGCAACAGTCTTCAGGTGGACCTTCCACACCCAGAACCATGTTGATTCAGTTCAGCTGGGTGTTACAAGTTGACCATTAGTTAATCCACCATGCTAGACTCTTCAGCTTTTGGACTCCAGGACATATGGCAGCATCTCTGCAGGTTCTCAGGGATTTGGTCTTAGGCTGAGAATTACACAATTGGCTTCTCTAGCTGATGACTTTGACTTGGACTGAGACATGCTCCTGGCAAACCCGTGTCTCCAGCTAACAGATGGCCTGTTGTAAAACATCTCAGCTACAATAAGCGCATGAGCCAATTCCCTCAATAAATTCCCTTTCATACATTTCTACGCATATCCCATTAGTTCTCTTCCACTGCAGAAACTTGATTAATATACTTGCTCATGTATTTGCTTAAACATCTCCTATCAGCAACTTTCCTGAGCGCCGTATCTACAATAAACCCCCAGTTCTCTTATTCTGCTTTCTTTTTTCCCTATTTTATTACTAATATTATGTAATTGTTTATATCCTATGTCTTTCAAGTGTAATATTTGTTTTATGAAGATAACTTTATCTAAATTTTTCCTTTATGTAGCAACAATATTTAGAAAAATGCCTTCTACACAATGTGGTGCTACATAACTATTTGTCGAATGTGTAACTGGACATAGAACTCATAAAGAATGCCAAATATTCATGAAACTTATGTTAACAAGTCAGGTTTTCTGAACTAGAATTTAGATGTTTTACCTTCTTAACTAGACAAGGCTAAAAATTAATACATAATCAAGGAGAAAATCTTACATAGCTAAGCTTTAAGTATAACTGCAGAATAAAAATTCACAATCTAATAATCAAATAATCCAAATTCAATAAAATTTAACAATGCAAGAATCATGCTAACATTTAAAACAGTTCCCATTAAAAAAGGAAATGAAATTTGCTAAATTTTACTGTCTATATTTTTCTCATCTTGTTTTATTTAGTATTTTTGAGGGAATTACGTATTTAATTTCTTGACCACAGAAACAAACAAGTTAAAATTATTCCAAAACAATATTCACTTGTAAAAACTTAAGCCATTTACATGAATTACTCCATGTAATATTCTGTGGTTTTCCCAGGCTTTATTATACTTGAGGTAGCCTAAATGTTAGAAAACCTGTAAACTTTTGAGGAATAAATAATAATTCTACAAAGTTTTTCAACATATGCAGACTGTGAGACAAAATTTTACATTGCATTCACCAAAAAAGAAATCATTTAGAACCGGACATGATGGTGCACTCCTGTAATCCCAGCACTTGGGATGCTGTGGCAAGAGAATCAAAATTTGAGACCAGCCCGGGCTACAAAGTGAGCCTAAGGCCAACCTGAACTACATAGAGAGACCCTATCTAAAAAACAGAGAGAGAGAGAAATCGTTTAGTGTCAAGTCTAGCACAGCTCTTGAAATTCTGGAGGAAGGATGATGCAGAAAGCTGAGGTCAGGTGGGGCCACTCTCCTGATGGGAAAAAGAAACTGCCTAACAACTGCTGTGTGTTTACTTATACAATCAGCATAAGAGGCTGTTTACAGAGAATTTGAAGAGAGGGTGAGAGCTGGAACAGGAAGAACACCTAATCTTCAACAAAACATCATGCCTTAGTGGCTTCACAGGGAACAAAAGAGGAGTTGTCTATATTATCTCAGGGGAGGCCAAGTCACTTAGTGTGTCAGCTCTCTGAGCTGTGTACACTTCCCATGGGGCCCTGCCAAACTCATGAGAAGCAGTGACCTTGTCCTAGATACTAGAGGTTTAGACAGCTTTGCTCCCAGAAATTTGGTGCTGGGAATGTGGCTCAGTGTTAGAACACTTGCCTTATGCATATCAGGTTCTGGCATCAAGCTTTGGCCCTAAAAGAAAACCAAAATAAACAAACAAACAAATCCAGTACTGATTTGTAAAATCTTTGATAATCTAATTTGATAAAGAACATGTTGGTTCTCTGTCTACAACAGAAATAAAAAGTTTCTGTGAAGTGTAACTGTGAAGA
>PVJX010045596.1:0-12655 GCA_004027295.1 Dolichotis patagonum | reverse complement strand
CTGTGAATCATGTGGGCCCCACTCGCCCTGGAGGGCAATCTATCCATATCCCCCAGGCAAATGCTGGCACCAAGGAGTTCCACTTGCTTTTGTTGGTAGATAGGGGAGCAAGCAGGCTGCTCTTCATCATAGCAGGTGCTATCGTGGGTTTCTTTGCCAGTGCTGGCTTGCCAGGCAGAGAGTTATTTTCAGAGTAAAATCCTCCCACACATGGCACTTAGAGTAACTTTAGGATATTCTTAGGGCTAGTGCTGCCAGCCATTTCATGGAGATGCTGGCCATTTGTGGGCTTCCCTAGGTTTGTGGCCACAGCCCTCCTCTCTTTGGGAGCCCTGTTTAGTGTTCCAGATTGCTTTGTTCGCTTCTCTGCTTTACCTTCTGTTCCCTGTAAATTTTAACCCTCTTCCAGGTCTTCTTCCCTTTGTCTTCATTATGCTGCTGTTTTCCAGGGGTCTGGATTCCCAGGAACAAACAGACTGTGATATGAAGGCAGTTTCCACACCACCACCTTATTTTCCAAGCTTGTTAAACACCCCAGGGAAGTCATTATTCAGAAGAGACTGCAGTGGAGAATTTGCAAGAATGTGGGAAGATAGAGCTCATTTATAAGCACAAGGTAAAGGCACTTTATGGTCAAAGACAGAAGTGTGAGGGCAGTGAACAGACAGAGAAAAATATAAGGGATGAGGGACATTCTGGTTAACGTGAGGTAGAAAGTTTCTTGCAGCGAATAGACCAGAATCATTAGATATAACCTGTGGGACAGAGGAGGGAACTGTTTAAAAGTTCTGTAGAGGATATTGTTGCTATTATGACTTAGAAGAATACTTGATGATAGGAAGGCCCATCAAAAAAAGCACAGTAAACTGACTAAAGTGGAGAAAAATATAGATTTCATATCATTTTATATCGATGTGTGTAAATAACTATAAACACAGCACATATATATATATAAAATATGTTTTATAATTTATAATATATTACAGATACTGTAGTCTTATGTATGAATTAAAATCTCCGGGGTGATTTTATAAATTCTCCTTAAAACACCTATGAATGACACATGAAATGAGGTTGAAAAGTTTTTGTCTAAGCTATGTCACCCTGTTCTTGATAAGAGGGAACAAAATAATAAATGAAATTATAGATAATAGGCATATTATCATTTAATACTGTAATTACTTTGCCCAGTACAATCATGTGTATAAGCAAATAATGGATTGCAACACATACCAAGGTAAGAATAGGTTTTAGGACCATTATAGCGAGTAGGAGTTTTTCTGACATCATATGAAACAGTATCGCAAATGTGAATAGGAAGAGATGAAGTAGTCTTTCATGTAAGAAAACATTGGAACTGGCAAGAAACAAATATGCAAGTTTTATTCTAAATATATTTGCTAAATTTTAAATGGTAGAGCTTTTAGTGTATTTTCTTTGCATCAGTGACTTTTAAAATGACAATATATTCTCAATTTTTTTCACTCATTTTTATATACAAACTACAAATGGAATGAAAGAAATATTCAATCAGTTGAGAACTTATTTCTACCAAATTAAGGCAAAATAATTAAAAAAGAAAAATAACAATGCTAAATGGATATAGAAATAATGAGTTATATCTTAACAATTCTGGCCTTCCATTTCGATCTAGAAGGCTATGAAAAGTTTGACATTTGTGAGAAGCAATGAATTCATATTTCAAAGATTGTAAGCGATAGTCATTAGGATATTAGTCACCTGTATGGATACGTGTGCTATAAATATCACATAAAATACATCAGCATGAAATGATATAGAAGTCTTAGATTTTATGAAAAGGATTGTACACTTTATACTTACTGTGACTAAAACTAATGATCCTTTGCTTTATTATTACAATAATGAGATTATCATCTTCCTTTATATTTAAGTGTTTTTCATTTTTGTCGTATTTTATTTTCCCCCAACTATTTTATTAAGGAAAAATACACATAACATAAGATGATATCAAGTTCAGTGTAATCAGTGCTTTCATAGTATTACACAGAACTGATTTCCGGAATTCTGTTCATCTTGCAGAAATGAAACTGTATTCACATTAAACACTTAACACCAGTCCCTCTTCTTCCCAGCCCCTGGCCACCATCATTCTTTCTCTTTTCATTGTTTGTTATCTTAATTAATCTAGAGATTCTTTACAATAAAATCAGGAAGTGGTTTTTTTTTGTTCCTTTCTTTTTAAAATTTTATTGTGTGTGTGTGTGTGTGTGTGTGTGTGTGTGTGTGTGTGTGTGTGTGTATTTTAAATACATTCGTTCTTTGCTGCCTGGTCTGCAAATTTCTGTCATAAAATCTACTGATACTCTCACTCTTCAGATGTGAAAAGCAGTTTCTCTACTGATGTATTTAGTTTCTCTTTGGGCTTCTGATCATAATGTGATAGTATGAGCTTGTGCGAGAGCATTATCACTGGAATTTTAAAGGCATATTTTAGACATTCTGTCTTCACATATTCAATCTATTTCCATCCCTCTCTCTTCTGATGGAAATTTCACAAATATGCATATTTGTCTTCTTAATCTTTCCTTGCAGGTTCCTTAGGTTTTCTTCTGTATTAAATTCATTAATCTTTTTATGTGTTCTTAAATCCTGATAATTTATATTGTTTTATCTTAAAGTTTGTTTCCTCAACCCATTCAGATGTGCTTTAAATTTCTTGTAGTAAAGGAATGGTTTTATGTTTCAGCTCTAAATTTCTTTTTAATTTTTTGATAGGTTTCCTTCATGGTATGCCATTTGGCTTATGTTACTGACTTTATCTCATTATTTTGTCTTCTATTTAAAAAAATATAGTTCATCTTTACCGAGTTTGCCACTGCTGGTTTTGGAGAGGGTCTAGGACAGCAGTGCTACTTCTTCCTTTTTGCCCTCTCACCTCCTGTCCTCTACCTCTAAATTCCTTTCTCCACTTTATTTCTTATGGGTATTATAAAACTAGTTGTCTAAAGTATTTGCCTAATGTGCCATTGGAGCTTTGGAAAGGACACTTTCTTTTTGATTTTGTCTATTTTATTTTATTTTATTTTATTTTATTTTATTTTACTTTACTTTACTTTACTTTATTTTATTTTATTTTATTTTATTTTATTTTATTTTATTTTATTTATTCTTTTTCTATTTTCTTCCTTCACTGTGTACTGCATGATACCATGTTGAAAACTGGGCAGTTACATCTAATAATTACATAACTCTGGAGATCACACTACCTTTTGCATGGCTTTCTTTTCTTTTTCTTTTTTTTTTTCTTTGATTATTCTACCTATCATTTATTTTTTAAGATTTTTTTTTTAAACCGGGTATTGAACTCACTACCCTGTGCTTGCCAGGCAGGAGCTTATGCCACTGAGCTAAATCCCCAGCCCCTAAGAAATATTTTCTTGGCTACTTCTGCACCCAGGATCAAGATGGAGTATAAATTTAAGATTATTTTTGTTTTTTTTTCTAGTTTATCTTCTTCCTTTAGCATTCATGCATACTTCTTAAATTTCCTTTATTTGCAATGACTTTTGAATATCATAGTCTTTGATAATTGTCTCAACAGGAAAAAAAAAAAAGAAAAAAGAACAGCAAGAAAAAAATTATATTTTAAAAATCTGTATGTAATTTTAGCCTTTTGGTGAACAGCTGCTTTCAATAGAAGACTGTGCAGGCCTTACAGTCACAGTGAACGTTACACCTCTGTAATCAGAAGTCCCAATCGGTGATTAAAGCACAGGGCCTCTACACAGTAAGGTACCTTTACCCCCGCATTTTCATGCAGAGTTACAGCTCACATGCTCTTTGTATATATGCAGGGAACTTTATCCTTTGCATAGGAAGTAGGGATTTGTAAGAGCTACTGTGTCAAGAGCTAAAATTCAGCAAAATTTATTCTGATTTATCCCCCGGTTTCCCTGATGGCTAGATCATGTCATACATTTTATGATAATTTGTTGTTTCTCCATTTGTTCCAGTTTATCCCTCCTGTCTTTCTCTTAATTGTAGTAACTGAATATTTATTTATAATTAAATTTAAATTTAATTCTTGGCAATTTATTTTTTTACTATTATGATTTTGTTTGATTGCTTGTTTGTTTTTAGTTTTTGAGACTGGGTCTTGCTATGTTCTTTAGGCCGGCCTTGAACTACAATGTAGCCCAGGGTGGCCTTGAACTCATTGTGATCCTCCTGCCTTAGTCTCTTGAGTGCTGGGATAACAGGTTTGTGCCAAAACAGCCATATGTCTTGGCATTTTAGCACTTCTATTTTTGCATTTCCTGTTTTTTTACAATATAGCTTTGTAACTTTTCACTATTCAGAGTTAATATTGTACATTTTAATAAAGCTCATTTGCCACTTCTATTTTTATATAATTTATATATATATGTCATTTCTACTTATCATAAATATTTAAGAATATTCTAAATTTTAAACATATGTATAGGGACAATCATCTTTACTCAAAGTTTGTGCCTCTAGAGCTTTTTATATTCACAAGAATATACATAGTTATTCTGTATAATTTCCCTTTTTTGAGGAACTTCACTAATATTAGTTCATTCAGAAAACTACCTCATTTTATATCCTCTTTATATTGTGTATGCATATTATTTTAATCTTTTTTGCTGCACACTATTTCTGATAAAAATTGACCAATTATTCAAATAGTCTTTTCCCTGTATGAATTGAATTTTCTTCTTGACAACCTTTCACAATATTGTCTCTATATTTGGGTTTCTAAAATTTGCCTATGATATATGTAACTTATTTATTTTTCCTATTGATTAGTGCTTTTCTAACTTTTTTCAGCAATTAAATGTTTTTAAAATAATTCAATATATGTGATGTGTATTATCACATGAAAGTCTCTGATTATTAACATTTTTTCTCTTTGCCTCTAATTACATCTATGTACCTCTAGAGAACTTTGTTATTGCTTCATAATTCTCTAATGTGATGCTGATTAGTTTTTCTAATTTCATTTATTTACATAGCTCACAATAGAATGTAATTTTATTGACTATATTCACTATCTTATTTTTCTGTCATTTCCAACAGCCCAAGAGTTTGTTGTATAATTTTCTAGAGTGTGTCTTTTTTTTGTACTAGGAATTGAACTCACAAGCTTACATTTACTAGGCAGGTGTTGGGCCACTGAGTTATATCCTCAATCCATCTTTTAGATCTTCAATTTCTACTTTTAAAGAAATAACAAGCATTTCCTTTACATCCCTGAGTATGATTGATATACCAAGTACATTACCTATATTATCAGCACTGAATTGACCTGCATTTATCATAGTTTTTTCTAGAGTGTAGATCACATTTGCTATTTCCCCATGTTTGTAGTAACTCTATAATATTTATAATTATGATAGGCATCGGGGCATTGCATTCTATTACATTTTCCTAAAATGTTACTAATCATTATTTTGAACAAGCAATAGAGAGGCTGTACTCAGACTGCAAATAAGAGTTCAAGTAAGTTATTTGCGTAAGTTACTCTGACTTGTGCTTCTTCAAATGTAAGTGTGGACACAGTGCCTCAGATATCTCCCAGAGATTTTGGAAGAGTTTATTACAAATCATGGAATTACCTGTATGGGTCTCTTTTTTCCAAGTTTTGTGGATAATTGGATACATGGTATTTAGCCAACACACAATAATCACTTGAAGTCTGGCTTTTGGGTGAAGGGAAATGTGGTATGTGTGGACAACAGAGGACTACTGTTCTCTAAAGAAAGTTAAACTTGAACCATTTGTAGGAAAATGGATACACCTTGAGACCATAAGGCTAGTGAAATGAAACATGCAAGCTTCAGTATCATCACACGTTTTGCCTAATATGAGAAACTCAAATTATAAATAAAGAACAAAATGAAAGACAGATATATTTTCCTCAAATAGAAAGGGGATCAAGAATTGCAGGGAGAGGGGAGGGAGGAAAGGGGAAGGGATGAAGAAAAGAAATTGAGTCCTGTTGTGTGTATGGACCAGCTCCACAAAAGGAATGCAAACATTGTGTACAGCAAATATGTACTCATAAAAGTAAATGAATTTTTAAAAGAGAATCATAATACTTAAAAAAATACACATTGGTAACTTTCTGAGTAGAGTTTCCTGTGATAAAAGGCAATATTCTAGTTTTAGCCTGTTTCTGTTCATTTTTTAGTGTCCAGTCACTTGTAGTTTTTTGTTATGCTTAGTTTTGTTTTACTCAGGGGTTACAGTTGTTTGCAATAAGGATTCATTCAACAAGGAAAAAAGTTACTCACCTATTACACTGAAAGTAAGCTTCAATTATGTGGCCTGAATAAAAATTTCCTACACAATATCCAAAATTCATAGATTTTCTGTGTCTTCCTTCATTTTAATTTATAATGATATACACACATTTAGAAAGCTATCTTACTGCTCTTAAGATATTACTTAGAGATTGATGCATCTATTGAATACTTTAGTAATAATTGTTCAAAATATCTTGAACTTGCAGGGTGTTCAACACATTTTACTTGACTCCTGTAGGCATAACACAAGACAGATATGGCAGCATTTTTTCTCATTTCTCCATAAACCTATGTTGTTAAATTCAACCTCTTCAAGGTGAAGCTCTTGCTATAATATTTATGAAAGTCATATTATTGCCAAGTCTATTACAAAAAAGGATGCAGCTGGATTACAAGTTTTAAAATATAATATTTACTGCCTAAGGCCATTATTTAAACTGTAGGGCTGACTCCATTGATGTGTTCGCCATTTTTTAAAAGTACTTATGATTGTCTATTAATATTTTTTGTGAAGACAAACAAAAACCTATGAGGACAACAGCATTAGTGCATGCATCAATAGTATATACAACATTTTATTTTCATTTTATTGTCGTGAACATAACTAACATCTTAATCACAGCCATTTCATGATTTGATTAAAAAGTGCAACATTTTGATGAGTAGATGTTTTTCTATTTTTTGTGTGTTTTTGTTTGTTTATGGTTTTTGTTTCTTTTTTTGTTGTTTGCATCAAATCATCGTCTTGAAAGAGAATGTTATAGAAATGGTTTAGTTTATTCGTATAGTACAATGTGAGATAACTGGGGTAGAATTGTATATGAATCTAGAATACAGAATGAATAATAGAAGGACAAATGAGAGTAGGCAAAGAGAATTTTTAAATGTTTTTTTTTTCTATTTATAATCTTAGTGCAAGACATTTTATGGGGGTTTGACACTGCTGACTTTTGTGATATAATGTCCCTTCTAACAAACCCCCATGTTTTTACTTCCAGTCAACATTTACATACAAACATACAAAGTTGAAGAAGTCAGAATTTGTGTGGCTTATATAACAAGATATTTCTGAAAAAAATATAAAAGCAACCTTCTAATAGTGAATCCCAAAAGGTATGAATGGAAGAACCAAGTAAAATGTGCATAATTTGACATAGAGATCTGAAAAAGAGAATTCCGATAAAAAAAAAACACTCACATCCAAAAATGACAAAGGTACAAAAGGAGAGAACTAAAAATTTCAAGTACAAATATTAATATAAACCTCACATCTATAATTCTTTACAGCTGAGTAGACAAATAGACAAGTTGTGCTCATACTCATAAGTGAAGTAAATCACACTCAGTGTGTGAACATCATATTGTCTCCCTAGTAAAAGAACCTAAAAGAGTAAATGAGATCTAAAATGAACAACAGATATTGTGAAAGTGAAAGGGATAGATACTGTTCAAAAGGAAAGAATAATTGGGATAGGGGAAATGGAAAAATAAAGGGAAAAGATTTTACACACACATACACACACACACACACACACATATATATTAATACACACACTCACAATAGGTAACTATATTACTAATGTCAATCCATCAAAAAGAACAGTTTGTGCTTTTGTTGTTGGATTGTTTGATCATTTTTTTCATGCCTATATCTTGTAATTAACTACTTTAAAGGTAACAATATACAATTTATTAACCAGCGTTAATCTCTTATTATTTTTGTTTTGAAATTCTGTGTTGTTTTTATTATTTTTTTCAATTTAAAATTAAAAAAATAATATTAATATGGAAATCTTAATAAATATATGTAAATGTGCACTTTTTCAAATTTTTAAAACACTGTGTAGCTGTATATTGTTGGGCATGTGACATGTAAGTGTGAGATATGAATAGCAATGATATTATTAGAATAAGGAAAAAGAATTAGATCCAAATAATGGTAAGACTTCTACATTTTGATTTCTCCCTAGAACTATTCTAGCGGAAGTGTACAGTATAATAAGTCAAGATGAGTATAGTACCCTAAACAGACATTTGTAGGGATAAGAACATGATTTCCAAAATATGGTAAATTTCAAAAGGTTATACTCTCATGTTCTTCTCTTTTTGTCCCTGAAGCAATATAAATAGTCTACTCTCACTCTTACCCCTAAAGATTTTCATATAACAATGCATATCTTGCATATACCCTGAGGGATTAAAGATTCAAAGCTGCACTAAAATAATTTATCCAATCATAATTCCACACACATATATATTCTCCATTCTTCCTCAAATATAAGCACAAAAGTATGGAGCCATTGGGACCTTTTTTTCTTGAAGACTCTGATGTTGTATATAATCAGACACAACAAATTTGTTGGTTTTCTTGTGTCAGTGTAGCTTTTGTTATAGGATGTCAGCTGTATGTTTGCAAAAGGTGGGGAAATAATGCTACATTTGCTTCCTATCACCAACAAGAAAATGAAGGAAGTATAATGGGGAAAGAATAAAGATATTACACTGAAAATAACCATGTGAAGGAAAGAACTGTTAAACACAGAAACAATAACAATGAAATATATAGAAAAATTGAAATAGCAAATCTGATTGTATGAATAATTGCATTAATATGTGTAGCTAGTAAAGTCAACGTGAATGCAGAGATTGACAGGCTGGATAATTCTATTATATACTGTTCACAGGATACATGTTTTAGGCACAGGAATCCAAAATAAAATAAAAATAAAAACATAAAACATGTAAATAGTAATTATAAGAAAATTTAAAAGGCTATTGCAATATATAATTTATATGAAAACAGAATTTAAATAAAATCTGTATTAGGGATAAAAAGGACATGTCCTGATAAAAGGGTTAACTATGATGTATAAGAATTAACAGTATACATGTATCCAATAAAAGCATTCCAAAAATATTTGAAGCAAAAGTAAATAAGGCTTAAGGAAATTCAAGAAAATTAAAAATAATGACCAAAGACTTCTACATTGTGATTTTTTTTGGGATAAACAGGATGTAGAAGACAACAGTATAACAGGCAACTAATAATGTTATATAGATAAGTGCATGGAACATTCTGTATGGTAAATCATAAGTAAACTTAAATAAGCCTCTGTTGGCTGGGTGTGATGATACATTCCTGTAATTCCAGAACTAAAGAGGCTGAGGCAGGAGGATCACTGTGAGTGGCAGGCTAATCTGAGTTACATGGTAAGACCTTGTTTCACAAAAATTACTTACTTAAAATAAAATAAAGCAAGCCTCTGTAAATATTTAAAAATGTAAATCATGCCAGGTACGCTATTAAAAAACAAAAGAATGAAGTTATTGTCAGTGTTTTGTGGTACATAAAAGAGCAAAATATAAAAGTAAAAATGGCCTTTATTCTAAGGACATGGAGAGGAGCCCATGACCAATAAAGGTCTGGCTTTCTCTGACCAGAACATGAGGTATGGGATATAAATAACATTTGAGCAGAGGTGGTGTTTAGGCTGGGCCTTGATGACGGGCAATGAGCTGACTGGAATTTTCTTCATGCACAATGCCAAAGGAAAAAGGAAGTTGTAATAGGGGAAGGAGGAAGTGATCTCAGGGTAAACATTCCCAATTTGTCTTTCCACCACCATAATGTCCTATAACTTATTATAAGGCAAAATTCTTTCATTCCCATCTTTTTTTTTTGGTTAGGAAAAGGCCAAGTTCCTCTCTTACTACTCCCTGCTGAAAGGAAGGAAGTAACACTTCCTTACTACTTTCTGCCATATTGGGGTTCAGGAAGGTTGACAAGATGATGGTTGATGCCCATGCAGAAACTGGTACCAGGTGTTTCAGCCAGGACAAGGAAGTAATCATTGGTGAATGCTCGCATCAGGATTGGAGTAAAAAATCACAAGGTGCTATGAGGAGACAGATCACTATCATAATTAAGGATTCAGGAAAGGTAGAAGGAAAAGTGTCCTTGAATCAAGCGTGTCATTCCATCAGGGCCATGGTGAGGAAGAATCTGAAAAAAAAAAAAAAAACATGGAGTTGGGAGGGGTAGAGTTACAAGAGGTAATTATTCCCTGTCTGAAAGAGTAAAAGTTAGAAGTATTGGTAGGACTTGTCCTTGTTTTAGGGGTTGAGCTGTAAAGAATAAGAAGCCTGAGAAATATAAAGCCTGATGATTGAATCATGTTTGAGAAATTATAGAGTAGGAGTGGGGAGGGCAATGGCTGTGTCACTATAAGTAACATGAGATTTTAGGCCTATACCAGTCTCATGTTTATCTAAACAGCTGAGGGCGGAGAGAACTAAGATAGTGAAAAAATTAACTAGTAGAATGTATGGGATCAGGATTCAAATAGGATAACAAAACATGACCTAGCCTGAAAATTGTGGCTGTAGGGCCTTGGTGAGATGGAGATGGGAGAGGGATGAGATGACCACTCAGAATGTTTAGAGTCAGGGCAGTTAGGTTAGGAAGGCACCGCTTAGCTTGAGTGATGTGGAGCCAAGATGGCAGTCTAGTGACTTTGACCACTGTTGAAGTTCAGAGGAAGACCAGGTAGGGGCCACTTCATTTTAGTTGTAGTCTTGTTGAAAGATCTGAAGAATAAAGGCTGGATCATTATCTGACTGGATACTCTGAGGTAAACCAAACCTTGGGATGATTTCCTGTAACAGGATGTTAGTAACTATATCAGCAGTCTCCCTGGTTGTGGGAAAGGCTTTTATGGACCCTGAAAAAGTGCAAACAAAGGTGAGAAGATATTTGAGAGTTTTGTGGCAGGGCATGTGTCTAAAATCTACCTGTCCTGAGCAAAGATTTGTCTGTGAAATTGATGAATAGCAGAGGAAAGGGGTGGTATGTGTCCCTGAGGAGAGGGTTTACTGTAGAGAAAACAGGTGTACGTTGTTGAGACCTCAGAGTGTCTGCGTCAGTCTACACAAACACAAAGGAATCCTGAAAATCAGGGTGTAGGGGGGATGGTTTAAAAAAAGGCATTTTTAAGGTCTGCAACTGTAAAGCGAGTGGTGGAGGGGGGATATGAGAGAGTATGGTATAAGGGTTTGGGACCCCTGGATGGATCAGGATAACAACGTTACTTATTACCGTAAAGTCCTGCACTAGACAGACCCATCAGGCTTGAGTGCCAGAAGAATGAAAGTATTATAGGGTAAATGGGTAAGTTTAAGAAAACTGTTGTATAAAAGGTGCTTGACTATAGGTTTAAGTCCCTATAAATGTTTGGGAGCTATCGGATATTGGGGAACACAAGGAAAAATTGAAAGATCCCTGAGACGAATTAATATAGGCATGGCATGGGTAGTGCAGGTGGGATTGGAGGTATGTCAAACTATGGGATCGACCAGAGAAGAAGGGAGGGGAGAGGGTAGCTTTGCAGCGCACTGTGAGGGTATGTGGAGGCAAGAGCTGTGGGGAGGGCGAAGGTAAAGGAGAAGCTAAGCTTTTGAAGGTCTCCACCTAAAAGGAATGTGGGACATGTTGGAATTACTCGGAAGCAATGGGAAAAGAAGAGATTGTAGAACCTGCATGGAATAGGCCCTGTCTGTGTAGGCTGTGTAGGTTGGTTGTCAACACCCACTACAGAGACTTAGGACTTAATACAAAGGCCTGGAAACTCAGGGAGAACACTATATATGGCCTCTATGTCCGCAAGTACAGAGACTGTCCTACCTCAGACCTCCAGTGGGACTTGGGCTCTGAGAAGGACACCTTAATGGGGTGCTGTGGACCACCCTAAGCCCTATCAGTCTTCAGCAGCAAGTTCAAGTAGGTCAGCCAGAGATAAATGCCGTGGTGATGAGGTCTCCTGTGAGGGCAAGGATTTAGAGGATGGCTTACCCGCTTTCTGGTGGCTAGGATAGTTGCTCTTCCAATGGCTCTTGAGATTACAGAAGGGGCATTCTCTAGTCCAGCGTCCTTTTTGTCACACTTGAAGCATGGTCTGGGAGGGGTTTGGGTAGCTCCAACTTGTCTGGATTCTTGTCTGGATTTACCTGTCTTAGAGCTCCAAGTGTCAATGTTAAAAGACCCGTTTGTTATTCTTTCTTGTGATTTTTATCTCAGTTGTTGAAAACATGAAAAGCCATATTAAGGAGATCTCCCTATGGGGTTTGAGGACCAAGCTTAGACTTTAGTACTGGGATCTGGCCCACAGTGGAAGGTATCTGTCTCCTCCACAGTCACATGACATCTGGTTCTCTGTGCTGGTTATTTTGAGGCCCTAGCCCTGTCAGACTGCCTATAATATTTTTAACTGACTTAGCTGCCTATAGCATTTTTTCTCTGAAGAAGTAACTGAATCTGCCATGAGGGATAATGGGGAGAGACCAGTCTGATT
>PVJX010045595.1:0-12651 GCA_004027295.1 Dolichotis patagonum | reverse complement strand
TTCCACCAGGTTAGATTTGGACTTTCAGGAGCCCTGCTGATGATTGGATCTCTAGGATGATGCTGGCTTATGTATGGAGACAAGACCTCAGGTATAGTGTCCCCAGGCTTATGGGGGCTCACATTCTGATCTCCTCTAAATAGGGTTTTGGCAAATTAGAACCAAAGAGAACCCAGGAAGATAAAGTAGGAATGCCAAAATTCATGCCATGCAGGGATTCTCCTTCTTGTATGGACTTCTGCAGGACTTCCTTGCTTCCAAATCCAATTGATCTGACCATGTACACAAAAGTCCTGGGCAGCTTGTGTGTAGAGCTTGCAAGGTTAGAAACCAAGCCCTCTCTAAGCAGAGAACATCTGACTCATTTTGCCTAATCCTCCTCATGACATTTTATCTCTCCCCCACTTTCAAGAAAACCATGGTCTGTGGGAGTAGAGTTTGGAATCTTTAGACCTACAGACAGAGTAACAGATTCTCCAGCAAATTTTATTCACCTCTAAAATGTGTGCATACATTCTTGTCAGTATTACTGGGAATAAAATTATGGTAAAACCTAGGGAGTCTAAGGAAATCACTGCATGATTGAAATTTTTGTGATTGTGTCTGGTGGAAAGCTGCTGCAGAGGTGGATGCAACCCCTGGATACACAAATCGAGAGGCTTGAGCTTTCCAGGCAAGCACACTGGGTTGTGGCTGGCTGAGAAGCTTTGTGACCTAGACACCAGTATCTGTGACACACGTGTAATGTAGGGGACCTGAGTCACACTGATGGGTGTTGTTATGGATACCTTAGTTGCAGGCATGAAATTTAGTGCAGTATATGAAATCATTGGATTAACAGAGGACAAAAATAAAACAGTGTTTTCTCCAATAATGTCATTGTTTAGATTTTTATGATATTTTCATGAGTAATTTTTAAAATCTCCAAATTTACCTATGCATACCATGCCAGTGGGACATGCCATATCCCTGTACATGTTGGGTAAACTCTCCATTGATCTTCCCTTGAGCATCCTCTTTGCCCTTGTGCAGTCTGTCATTTGACTGAGACCTCTTCCCTATGGTCTTCAGTGAACAGTTGCTGGCATCATTCCCAGGCAGTCCAAGAACTGGCTGTGGAATTACTCAGCACCCTACCCTGTGAAAACACATGGGATTTGAAACCCCAGAGTGTGATTGAAGTTGAATTTTAATGGCAACTGTCCTAAAACATGGCATTTATCAATTTGCAGGCTTTGAAAATGTTGCCCAGTCCAACATGTATGGAAAGATGCTGGACATTAGATATCAAGTACATAAGCCAGCATAGCAATGTGGAAGAAAAGGGAAATTAATGGAAAACACAGCAGGTAAATCATAGAGCCACTCAATATCATTTAAAAAATTTGACAACTAATATGACATTAAAATTTCAAGAAGATTTGGATACTCCAATATATATCTCATTGTTGTTGTCATATATGTGTTCTCGTGCCATGGCATGTGTAGCTCAGGGCAGCACATCATCAAGGAAAACCTAGGGGGAGATAAAATAGCACAAATAAAAAACACCCCAAAGCTTGGTTAGCCTTTTCATTAGATAACTCACTTGGGGATGTGCTAGGTGTGAAACCTAGATCTTTGTCATAGTGTCAAGGCTCCACATATCACTAAACTAGCTCACATCATATTTTGAATTTTTGCCTGGGATTGCCTGAGATATATGGTCTGGTGAAGGCTCAGGTCAGCATAAGATACTTCAATATGTGTGAATTCCAGAACTTTTAACAAAAAAACTGTCATGATTTGGTTTTCATGTTTTGGCTTTTGGTGAGTTTTTGTTTTTTGAATTTTAACTGATTTTTCTAGCTTTACCTTTGTGACACAGACCAGTCCACCTTCACATTTTAGAATGGATATCAACAACATCTCTGCAGAAATCAATTTCTGTGACATAATCCTTGAGAATAGGTTTTTTCCCATCAAAACTGGACAGTTTGACATGGACTGAAATGTTTCACCTGACCGCCATGTTGCTCTCATCCACTTTGTACCAAACACTTTGAATGTTTCCTCTTTCTTGTTAATGTTCCTGTCAGAAGGTGCCTCCTTGTGACAGGAAATTTTGACTGCCTTGAACCTCCACACCGTTTTGGGAAGATTCTGGGGTCCTAGTTAATTATCTTGCTCTTTTCAAAGTTGCCAATTTGCTGTGATATTTGCTCATCTCTTCTCATTCGAATCTCATCTGCTGGCTTTAGCCACTGACTTCTGTTAGCCATTAAATTGAAACTTGAATTCCTTTGTTTGTTGGCATTCCTCCCTTCTATGGCATATTTCCTCAAACCTTTGCCTCTGAGGCATTCCCTATTCCACTGAGGGAAGTCCCTTTGCCTTTTCAACACTTGCAGCTTTTCTCAGAATTTTGCTAAATCAATGTTTGCCCAAAATTACAGTGTTCAAAAGCGAGACTACACTTCCCTTGTATTTTTACAATGTTACTCTGAAATGTGTCCTCTCAGTTTCAAGTAATGAGAAAATGTTCCTGTGCCACTTCTCAGTTTTCTATTTGGTTGAGGAATCCAAATAACAAACATTGACATTTCATAGATGGGGAAGAAAGGTGAGATTTCCCTTATGACATGCACAGGTGGAACTCACACACACACACTCACAAAAAAATACCCCAGAAATTTTTACACAATAGTATAGGCATGCTTTCCCAAATACAAGCAGACATGAAACTCTCAAGGACATGGCAGGTTTCTTCCATCTTCATGGGTTCTTCAAGAATTCTTGGCTTCTAATGAAATGTGGGGATCAGATAACTTACAGGTTAGACACTCTAAAAACAGAAACACTTTGTAATGTGTTCTCACTGCAGGAGCAAATGAAAGCTGGAGCACACATATGAGTTCAATTAAGGGCACATAATTCCCCAGCACTCCAGTGTGAACACTGCTCAAGTGTCTAAAGTGCAGAGGCCTTAGGCTATGGCCCAGGACCTATCACTATGAGCAGCCCAAGGCCACAAAGTTGACCTGAGCTGTGGAAAATAAATGTTTCACCCTGGGAAAGCATAGTAAGGGCACTGAGGGGACTGTCGTTTTTCACTGTGTTTATACTGTTTCCCCTCCCACATGGTTAAATTTGTTGTTGGGGAAACCCTGCTGATGATTGTCTCTCTAGGATGTTGCTAGCTTATGTCATAAGACATCACCTCTTTTCTAGTGTCACCAGGGTTTTGGAGGCTCACCTGCTGAATTCCTCTCAATTGGAGTCTGACAAATTTAAACCAAAAAGAAGCAGGGCAGCTAAAACAGGAATGCCAAATATCATGCCATTCAGGAATTCTCCTTGTCCAGATTTCTGCAGGGCTTCCTGGCTTCCAGAGCTAATCGATCCCACCATTTAGGCAAGAGCCCTGGACAGCCAGTGTGCAGAGATTGCAGGTTTCAAGACCAATCCCTGTCTAAGGGGAAAAACACCTGACTCACTGTGCCAGTTCCTTTTCATGGTATTTTCTCTGTATCAGCCTCAAGAAAACCATGAACTGTGGGAGCTCAGGTTGTGAACATTAGAACTCATGACAGAGGGCTTCCTGGATTCCAGATCCAGTTGATCGCATCATATCGAGCAGAACCCTGGGCAGCCTGCATGCAGAGCTTGCAGGTTTAGAGATCAATACCTCTCTAAGCAGAGAACACCTGACTTATTTTACCAATTCCACCTCATGAAATGTTTTCTCTCCATGAGTTTCAAAAAAACATGTACTGTTCAAGTAGAGTTTGTGAATATTTGACCTCCTGGCTGAGTAAGAGCTTCCTCAGGTAATTTTATTCACCTCTAAAAGTGTGTGCACTCCTTCTGATCAGTACAACATGAAAAAAAATATGGTAAAAACTAAGGAGTCTAAGGAAAATACTGCATGATTGAAATTTTTGTTGTTGTGTTGGGGAAAGGTGCTGCAGAGGTGGGTGTCACCCCTGGAAACATGAGCAGCATTTTGACTTTGATTCCAGAATCAATGACACATGTTTGCTATAGGGGACTGGAGTCACAATGCTGGGCGATGTCATGGATACATTAGGTGTAGGCATATATCTTTAGTGTGAGTTATTTAAAGGCTGGATTACCAGAGGCCAAATATGCAACAGTATTTCCTCTGATTGTTTCATTGCTTAGATTTCTAGGATTTTATCATGAATAAATATAAAATGGCTGCAAATTTTCCTATGCCTGCAGTGCATTGGGAAATAACATATCCCTGTACAGGGTGGGTGAACTCTCAAATGATCTTCCCCTAAGCATCTTTTTGCCCTTGTGCAGACTGTCATTTTGCTCATAACACTTCCCTAAGGTCTTCAGTGAACAGTTGCTGGCATCATTCTCAGGCAGTACAAAAACTGGCTGGAGAATTTCTCAGCAGAAAAGCCTTGCAAACATGAGGGATTTGAAATCCCAGAGTATGATTAAAGTTGAATTTCAATGGCAACTCTCCTAAAACATGTCATCTATTGATAAGCATTTTTCAACATTTCCCAGTCGAATATGTGTGCAAATATGGAGGATATTGGATATCAAGACTCATAAGGGAGATTAGCAATGTGGAAGAGAAGGGAAGATAATGGAAAAAATAGGAAAGAAGGAGAGCCATTCAAGAAGAAGTAAACAAATTTTACTATGTAAAGGACTTTAAAATTTCATGAAGATGAAGGTATTTATATGAAGATCTCATGGTTGTTGTCACATGTGTATTCTCATGTCTTGGCAAGGGTAGCTCAAGGCAGGAGATCATTAAAGAAAACCTAGTTGAAGACAAAATCAAACAAATGAAAAACAACAGAAAACCTGGGTATGCATTTCCTTAGATAACACATATGAGAATGTGCCATGTGTCAAAACTAGATCTTATCTATAGTCACAAGGCTCCACATATGACAATACCAGTTCACATGATTTTAGAATTTTGGCTTGAGATTCCTTGAGATAGATGGTCTGTGTATCACAGAGGTCACCATAAAATAGTTCAAAAGATATTAATTCCAGGACATTTTACAAAAACACTGTGACATTTTGGGTTTCAGGCTTTGGTTTATGGTGAGTTGGGTTTTTTTTTCTATTGTCTTGGATTTTCTAGCTTTACCTGTGTGAGACAGATGAGTCACATTCACATTTTAGAATGGACTTCTCCAACAGCTCTGCAAGAAACAATTTTGGTGATATAATATATGAGAATAAATTTTCTCCCATCAAAACCAGACTATTTGACTGGTACTGATGGTTTCACCCAACCCACATGTTGAGCAAAGCCAATTTTTGCCAAACACTTGGAATGTTTCCTCTGTCTTGTTAATTGTCCTGCCAGAATTTTCCTCCTTGTGAAGGGAACTTTTCACTGCCTTGAGCCCTAACACACTTGTGGGAGGATTCTTAGTTCCTGGGTAATTATCTTGCTCTGTACAACATTGTAGCTTTGCTTTTATAGGCGCTCATCTCTTCCTCATTCTAATCCCATCTAATAGAAAAAAATTTTACAAAACATTGGGAATAAATCTGGCATGCATGTAACTGAGGCATATAGAATGCCAAACAGTCACAAGCACTATAAATCTACACTCAGTTATATAATAATTAAGATCCTAGAACAACAGCATAAAAGCAGAATACTAAATCTGTTAGAGAAAAGACTTAAGTCACCTATCAAGGAAAGCCTATTAGAATCATGGCAGACTTCTCAGCACAAACCTTCAGGTTAGGAAGACCTTAGAGTGAAGTATTTCAAGGCCTAGAAGAAAACAACTTACAACACAGAATGATGTACCCAGCAAAACTGTCTTTAAAATTTAATGAAGAAATAAGACACTTCCATGACAAAGAACAACTAAAGAAATTCATATTCACCAAATCAACCTTAGAAAGAGTGCTGAAGAACATCCTAGAGAGAGATAAAAATGACCACGGTCTCCAGAACAACAATAGAAAGAATTCACCAGGCTGGACAAGAAAGTAAACAAGAGAGAAAAGCAGGAAATTAACACAACATGGTAAAGTCAACTCAGTATATATCAATGATATCTATATATGTAAATGGGCTCAATTCACATGAGAAAGAAAGAGGTTGATGGAATGGATAAAGAAACAGGGTCCCACAATATGCTGTATACAAGAAACACATTTGACCCAAAAGGAAACTCATAGATTAAAAGTCAAAGTATGGAAAAAAATATTCCATGCAAGAGGAACCTAGAAAAAAGCAGGGGTAACTATTCTATTTGCAGACAATATGAACTTCAAGTACAAAATGATTGAAAGTGACAAAGAATGTCACTACATACTCATAAGTGGAAAAATTCAAGAGGAAGTACTAAGAATTATAAATATATATGCACCAAACACAGGAGCACCCAACGATATAAAACAGATACCAAAGGACATGAAAAACCAAATAGACAAGTACACAATTATTACAAGTGGACTTAACAGTCAATTGTCACAAAGAGATAGATCAACTGGACAAAAAGTGAGCAAAAAATAATAGAACTGAATCATACCAGGGAGGAATTGGACTTAGTATATGTTTACAGAGTGTTCCTCCTAGCAACAACACAATACACATTCTTCTCAGCTGACCACAGTACATTCTCCAAATTAGACCATATATTATACCATAAAACATTCTTAATTAAATGCAAAGTTATTGAAATTATCCCATGCATAGTATCTGACCATAGCACACTGAAATTGGAAATAAATGGCAAAAGAAATTGCAAAACCTAGGAGTCTTTCAATAGAGTTTTGGGGGTCTTCTATGTAAAGTATCATGTCATCTGCAAATAATGATCATTTAACTTCCACTTTTCCTATCTTTACTCCTTTTATTTCTCTTTCCTGTCTTATTGCTTTGGCTAGTATTTGCAGTACTATGTTGGATAGCAGTGGTGATAATGGACATCCTTGTCTTGTGCCTGTTTTTAAGGTAAAGGCTTTCAGTTTTTGAACATTGAATATGATGCTGGGTGTTGGTTTGTCATAGATGGCCTTTACCATATTGTGATAAAGACACTCTATTCCAATTCTCTGTAAGGTTCTTATCATGAATGAGTGTTGGACTTTATCAAAAGCTTTTTCTGCATCTATAGAGATGATCGTGTGGTTCTTGCTTTTGGCTCTATTGATATGGTGGATTACATTTATTGTTTTGCTTATGTTGAAACCTCCCTGCATTCCTGGGATGAATCCTACTTGGTCATGCTGTATAATCTTCTTGATGATTTGCTGCATCTTGTTTGCCAATATTTTATTGAGAATTTTTGCGTCAAGGTTCATCAGGGAGATTGGCCTATAGTTCTCTTTTTTAGTTGAGTCTTTCTCTGGTTTTGGTACTAGAGTGATATTTGCTTCCAGGAATGATTTAGGCAGAATTGCTTCCCTTTCAATTTTATTGAAGAGTTTCAGGAGTGTTGGAGTTAAGTCTTCTTTGTATTTCTTTTAGAATTCTGCAGTGAATCCATCTGGGCCTGGACTCTTCTTTGTAGGCAAGGACTTAATTACATTTTCAATTTCAGTAATAGAAATTGCATTATTCAGCAGTTTTACATCTTCCTGATCCAGATTTGGTAGTTCATATATATTTAGGAATTTGTCTATTTCTTCAGTGTTATCGATCCTATGAGAGTAGAGGTTTTTAAAGTAGGTGTTGATGATCTTCTGTATTTCCACTGAGTCTGTAGTAATTTCACCTTTTTTATTTCTTATTGCATTAATTTGAGGTTTTTTCTTAGCTTCGAAGTCTTTCAAACTTTTAAATCATCAGTTGGACTGGTGTTGTCCTGTTTTGTTTGACTATATCATACTTGATTATATGAATAGCTGTTTTGAAGAAAACAAAACATTATGACAGCTATTGCTCATTTAATATCATCCTTCTTAGAAGTCCTACCATGTGTTTTTTGTTCTACTACCGTTGGTTCTATCTATCACATTTTTTCTTATTGGAATTTGAATATGTGTGATAGTTCAAACAAATTTTTTTCATTTTATCAAAAATCAGATATTATAGTACCCATTGATCATTTTCTGTTATTTGGTTCAGAAAGCCCTGTAATTCTTTCACTCTATGCATGGCTTTATACTATTGTGTTATGTTTGATATTATTGTATTTGAAACTACGCTCAACTATAGCAGAGTACGATATATGGTGTTAGCTACTGTTGATGTCCAGTTGACTTAATGTAAAGTACTATGTTGTCTATGTTGTCCTGTTCTGATCCGTTCTGTACTGCCCCCTTTTTTATTCTCTTTCAAATAAAAAAAAGAAATACCATTAAAAAAAGAAATTGCAAAACCTGCATAAATACATGTAAATTAAATAACAAGCATTTGAACAACCAGTGAACTACAGATGAAATTAAAGAAGAAATAAAACAATACCTACAATTCAATGAAAATGCAGAAGCAACATACTGTAACCTGTGGGATGCAAAGAATGTGGTCTCAAGAGGGAAATATACAGCAAAAAATTGTCTACTTGAAAAAACAGAAAGAGCACAAATACACAATTTAATGCTTCATCTCAAGCTTCCAGAAAAAGAAGACAAAGTCAAACCCAAAGCTCATAGAAGAGAGGATATTGTAACGATTAGAGCACAAAACAATGCAATGGAAACTAAAAAAAAAATACAAAGAATTAAGGAATCAAGAAGCTAGTTTTTTGACAGAATAATCAAAATTGACAATACTCCACCTAATATTATAAAAAAAGAATGAAAAAATCCAAATTCACACAATAAGGACTGAAAAGCTGTAAATTATTAAAGATTCCATGAAATTCAAAAGATCATGAATACCTACTTTGAAAATCTGTACTCAGTAGAGAGGAAAACACAGAGGAAATGTGCAGATTTCTATAAACATAAGTACTACTAAAGCTCAACCAAGAAGATATAGCAATTTTGAATAACCAAATGTCAGCTATTTAACCTGAAAATGTACTAAAACTCAGCAACAAAGAAAAAAACCAAGGTCCTGGTGAATTCATGGCTGAATTCTTCAAGAAGTTTAGAGAAGGTTAGATGCCAATACTTCTTAAACTCTTCAATGAAATTGAAAAGAAAGCAATCTTCCCTAAATCATTCCTGGAGGCAAGTATTACTCTCAAACCAAAACGAGAGACAGATCGAAACAAAAAGGAAAACTATAGACCAATCTCACTAATGAACATTGTTGAACATAATGTGGAACTATGATGTCACATCATGTCACTGTGATGTCGCAATTGGGAATTGTGATGACATGAAGGTTAATTGTGCTGCTATCATTAGACAACCAGAGCTCATAACTGGGGAGATGTTTTGCTGTAATGGGGAATGGTGATGTTCCAACTGGGCATCATGAGGTCACAATATGGCATTATTGGGTGAGAATGCAACATTGTGATTTCATAGAGGGGCACTGTGTTGTTACAATGGTCCTGGTGATATCACAGTGGGCAATAGTGGTGTCACAGTGGGCAATCATGATGTCACAAAGGAAAATTGTAATGTCATAATGGGAGTTGCGAGGTCAAAATAGAACACATGTCACAATAGGACATTATGATGTCACAAAGGCATAGTATAATGCTATAATGTGACACCATGATGTCATATACATCATTGTTGTGTCACACTTGGCAAATGAGATGGTGTAAGATAATTTAAATGTCATGATGAGAATTGTGAGATCTTCGTTGTGAATTGTGATATCACATTGGCAGTATACGAAGTCACAATAGCGTGTTATGATATCACAGTAGGAAATGGTGATGTCACAGTAGGAATAGGAAAAGAAAGGAAAGGAAGGAAAAAGAAAGTAATATCAAACTGGCATCTGGTTCTGTGTGTGTGTAAACATACTAATAAAAAAATAGATAAAAAAATTACAATTCTTCCACTATTTTGAGACAGGAAAAGAGTTCTTAAATATCTGTAAATGCAAGTGTTACATTCAAGTGAGGGCATTTGTTAGTAGAAACAAGTTGAAACATTAATCTTAGAATTCTAAATCCAGTACTTTTTTGGGGCCTGGACCTGTATGAAGTGTAGTAGGGTACCTTGGAAGATCCTGTAATCATAATTAAGGTAAACATAGGTTGTGATGGGCCCCTAATGGAGCAGTATGTGATCAAAATGGAAATTATGAGCTAATGATGTGGCTTTATAAAGTCAGAATGGGGGAAGAGTGAAATCCTAATAGGGGCTTGCTGATTGCACAGTGGATAATTGTGATGTCATAATGGGATATTTGATGTCACAATAGGGACTTTGGAGGTCACAGTGGGTCATAGTGAAAACATAAAGAATGGCATGATACCATAATGAGGACACTGAGATGATAACGATGGAAATGTGAGATCATAATGGGGAATTGTGAAGTAACAGTGAAAAGTAAGTTATCATGGGGTACAGTGCTGTCACAATAGGGCGCTGTGATTTCACAGTGGAGTGTTGCTCTGTCACAATGATGCATCTACTGTTATCACTGGAGAACTGTGATGTCACAAGGCTTTATTGTGATGCTGTAATGGAAGATTATGATATCATGAAGGGGAATTCTGAAGTCATATGGAGAACTATGATGTCACAATGTGGTGTTGTGATACCACAATAGGATGTGTGAAGTCACAATAAGGCACGGTGATGTCACAATGGGATATTTTGATGTCATATTTGATAGAGTGATGTCATAATGTGCAACTATGTTGTCACAGTGGGGAATTGTGGTATCATACATGTTGATTGTGCTGCTCCAATGAGGGCAAATTGAGGTCATAATAGGCTAATTTTGGTGTCACACTGGAAATGATGATATTACAATGGGCCAAGCTAGTGTCACCACAGGGCACCTTCAGGTAATAGTGAAGAATTACCCTGTGAAAAAATGGAATTGTGATGGTATAATGGGGACTGTGATGTCATCATGGGCACTTGTGTCACAGTGGGCAATTATGATGTCACAAAAGAAAATTATAACATCAACAGAGACCAGCATCATGGCCTGAATCCGTGGGACCTGAACCTCTGGGACCCGCAGAGTGGCCCAGGCTGTTAGGATTGAAATTCTGCACAGACCAGGATCTCAGCATGACTGTTTGGGACTGGTACGCCCGGCCTTCATCTGCAAGGAACTGCCCGGAGATCCACATCTGGGCCAGGTCTGTCTGGGCCCCTTGCCCTGCCCTTCATCCCCAGGAAATCTCACAGAGACCAGCATCGCGGCCTGACACTGTGTGACCTGAACCTCCGGGACCCGCAAAGTGGCCCGGGCTGTTTGGATTGAAAGTATGCGCAGACCAGCATCTTGGCATGACTGTTTGGGACTGGTAGGCCCACCCTTCATCTGCAGGGAACTGCCCTGAGATTGGCATCTGGACCAGGTCTGTTTGGCACCGGGAATTGTGCAGAAGTCAGCATTTTGGCCTGACTCTTTGGAACCTGTATGCCCACCCTACACTCGCAGGGAACCTCCTGGAGTCCTGCCTGGGACAAAGCACAGTGGCCTGGCCTGCCTGAGATTCTACAGGATCCGTGGTGACCACAGCCAGCATTTGCCTTACAACTTAGGGAGCCAGGAGCCCACGGAGGGGAGTTAGGACCATGAGAGGAGGCGAAGAGCCTGTGGGGGAGCCACTGCCCCTCCAGGAACAGAGGGTGCAAGAGGTAATTCACCACACATGCAGAGAAAGCTTTGGAACACCGCTCAAAGTAAGGAAATACAGAAAAATGACCAAAGGAAAGACAAAAAGGCAGGCTCAAAGCCGTAGCCCTCCCCAAGAAAGATTAGAAGCCATGTACATGGAAGAAAAAAGAAGCCATACACCTGAAATGTCTGAAATGATATCAAATGAAATAAATATGCAAATAGGGAAAGCTATGGAGAAATTCAAACCAGAAATACTTGCCCAGGTAAAAGAAGAATTGATAAAAATAGTGAAAGAAATAGTGAATGCATCTAGTGAAAACACAACTAAAAAATTAGAGGAACAAAGCAAACAGATAGAATCGCTGAATTAACAATATAAGAAACAAACAGAATGCATAAAGTAGATTCAATGAGATATACAGGAAATCAAAAATTCTATTGAATGCTGTAAAAACCAGAATTTCAGACCTCGAAGATAAGATTGCAGCCAGTGAGCAGGAAAGGCAAGATCTTTAAAAAATAACAAAGAATCAGGAAATAACAATTCAACACCTGCAAGATGATGCAAAGAAAAATAACATAATAGTAATAGGGATAAATGAAAAAGAAGTGGACAGCCCTAATGATATCAAGAGGATATTCACAGAAGTAACAGTTGAAAACTTCCCAAACATGAGAACAGAAACAGACATCTGGATAAGTGAAGCATATAGAATTCCAAACAGCCATAAGCAAAATAAAACTACACCTAGACACATAATAATCACCATCCCAGAAATCCAACATAAGCGTAGAATACTAAAAACTGTTAGAGAGTAAAGAGAGATCACCTATAAAGGAAAACCTATCAGAATCATGGCAGACTTCTCAACACAAACAATGAAATCAAGAAGAGCATGGAGTGAAGTATTTCAGATACTAAAGGAAAACCACTTCCAACCCAGACTGACATACCCTGAAAAACTGTCCTTCAAAATGGTTGGAGAAAT
>PVJX010045594.1:0-12651 GCA_004027295.1 Dolichotis patagonum | reverse complement strand
CCGACTATGGACTGAAACCTTTACAAACGGAACCAAACAAACTTTTCCTCCTTTAAATTTGAGTGTCAGATATTTTGTCTTGGTAAAGACAAAAGTAACTAAAACAGGTATGCATGTATCACTGTAACATAATGTCATTATCTCTTTAGGAAGATAACTTGAAGCTATATGGCTTAGTTGAATGGAATTTCTAGTTTTAGGTTATTGAGGAATTTCCATAGTGGTTGTACTAATTTACATTTCCACCAACAATGTAGAAGTTTTCTCTTTTTCTCCAGCTTTTGTTATTATTTGTCTTCTTGATGCTATCCATTCTTTCTTAATTAAGATGTAATCTCAGTGCTTAAATTTTTCTAAAACGTAATGATGTTGATCATTTTTCACATATTTATAGTCATTTTTACTTTTGTTTCTCTGAGAATTCTATTCATGTCAGTTGTGCAGTTTTTTACTACATCTTTTACATAGGGATATCAGATTTGTTTGATTTCTTTATATATTCTTGACATTAGTCCTCTGTGTGAGAAACAGCTGGCAGATTTTTTCACACTGTGTAGAAATCCTATTCACTCTGTTGATTGTTTCCTTTGTATACAGAAGTTTTTAATTCAATAATATCCCACTTAATGATGGTTGATGTCATTTCTTATGTAATTGGAGTTCTATTCATAAAATCCTTGCCTATGCCTCTGTTGTCAAACTTTTACCTATTTTATCTTCCAGAAGATTGTTTCTGCTTTAACATTTACATCATTGATCCATCTTTATTTTAGTTCATTACATGGTGAAAGGTGTATTTCATAGTTCAATCTTCTTAATGTGAACAGCAAGGTTTCCCAACATCATTTGCTAAAAAAGCAACCTTTCCTCCAGCATATATTGTTGGCCCCTTTGTCAGATTCAGATGGCTGTGTATATCTGGGGTTGTTTATACATCATCTACTTTGTTTTATTTTTCCTCTTGTCTTTTTTTGGCCAGTACCATGCTGTGCCTATCACTGTAGCTTCATAATATAACTTGTCAGGGATTGTGAACCTTCTTGCTTTATTTTTGTTGCCCAGAATTATTTTGCTTTTTTGAGTCTCCTCTGGTTCCATGTGACTTTTTGGATTGTTTTCTGTTTTCCTGTGAGGAAATCTACTAGTATTTTGAAATTCATTAATTTAAATCTGTATATAAGTTTTGAAAGTATGGACATTATAACTATATAGGCTGCCCTGTCCAGGAATAAGAGATAAATGTCCATGTCCTCTTGCTTTCCTTTTTCAGACTACTGTAGTTTTTCTTGTACAAGTCTTTCATTTTCCTGGAAAGATTCATTCTTGTGTATTTAATTTTCTTGATGATATTGTTAATAGTATTATTTTTGTAATTTCTTTTTAGTGAGTTTGTTATTGGTATGTAGGAAGATTATTCATAAGAGTACATTATTTTTGTATGTTGCTATACTGTTGATTTTGGTTCTTAATATCGAGAGTCTTTTTGTGGAATTCTGTCTTCTAAGTAGAGAGACATGATATTTGCAAATAATCACAATTTCACTCCTTTTTCACATATGTTTTCAATTTCTTTTATTTATCTTTCCAGACTGTTCTGACTAACGTGTATTATACTGTATTACCACAGAAGTGATCATGGAAGACATATTTTCTTATTTTTGTTTTTAGAGGGTTATTTTTCTTTGTTTCCCCATTAATGTGAGAATGGAAGGAACTTTGTCAAAAAATGCTCTTAGTAAACTGAGATAAAATCTTTCTATGTCTATTTTATCAGGTTTATTTTTATCATAATGAGTGTTAAACTGTTTCTGATTTTATTAACATGATCATGTGATTCTTGTCCTTGATTATATTTTTGTGATATATTACATTTAACTGTTTGCTTAATATGGGCAAACTTTACATCTCTGGGATGGGGGTTGCTGACATTACTAATTAGCATAAGCACCTGCCTGGCAAGCACTAGGTCATGAGTTCAATCCACAGTACAAAAAAGCAAATCTTTGTGATGAAGCCTAGTTGGATATGATGCATGATACTTTTGAAGATTTGTTTTATTCTGTTTGCTGGTATCTTCTTTTTCATTATTATTATAAAAAGAAAAATAATAAAACAGAATTTCAAAACAATAAGAGAGTAACAATAATTAATACATTGTATATTGTTATCTTTAGAGTAATTACTCAGGGTATAAGATATAGGCAGGTGATATTGTGTTTGTATATATATATTTCTTCCAAATTTACAATGTCTATTGAATATTTTGAGCCCTATTTACCTGTTCAGGTTCTCACACTAGTGAGACTATATGTTTACATATGTGGGTCTGATTTATTTCACTTATGAGTATGGTCTCAAGTTGCATCCATTTACCTATAAAAGTCTCAAGTTTATCCTTCTTTATGAATGAGTAGTTCTCCATTACATAAAAAAATCACCTTTTTAATACATTCCTCAGGTGATGCATATTTGGGTTGTTTCCAAGATTTAGCTATTACAAACTGTGCTGCTATAAAAATGGATACACACCATAATCATAAGCGAAATAAACCAAACTCACATGTGTAGATACCATATAGTCTCCCTTGTTTGAGAGTTGCTAAGAGTATATAAGATTTTATAGTAATCATGATTCACCATTTCATTGCTTTGAAGCCTTTCAATGTTTTTATTCATCACTTCTAATGGTTTTAATCTGTTTTGTTTGACTTTATTATGTGTGATGGTATGAACAGCAGTTCTGAAGAAAACAAAACATTATGCAGCCATTGCTGATTTAATATCGTCTTCCTTAGAAGTCCTACCATGCTTCTACTCTGCTATTATCATCAGTTCTATCATGTGTCTTAGTGGGATTTTAATATATGTGATAGTATAAACAAATCTTTTTATTCAAAATGAGATATTATAGTAGCCATTGATCATAGTTATTTGGTTCAGAATGTCCTGTAATTCTTTCATTCTTTTGAACAGTTTTATACTATTGTGTTATGTTTGATATTATTGTATCTGAAACTATGCTCAACTATAGCAGAGAAAGAGATATTGTGATAGCTACTGTTGATGTCTGGTTGTCTTAATGTAAAGTACTGTGTTGCCTGTGATGTCCTGTTCTGATCTGCTCTGTACTGCCCTCTTTTGTTTTATTCTCTTTAAAATAAAATTAAAAAAAAAAGAAAATGGAACGATATTCCTTTCTCTTAGCTAGGAAGAACAAACATTGTGAAAATGGCCATACTCACTAAACTCTTATACAGATTTAATGCAATCCCTTTCAAAATACCATTAATATACTTTACAGTTCTAGAGAAAACATTTCTAAAATTCATTTAGAAACAGAAGAAACCTGGAATAGCAAAGACAATCCTGGGCAACAAAGGTAAGGCAGGAGGCATCTCAATTTTTGACTTGAAAGTATACTACAAAGCTACAGTGATAAGATCAGTATTAAACTGGCAAAGAAATAGACATAAAGATCAATGGAACAGATTAGAAGATGGAAACACAGCTACATAGACACTCAGCCACCTGATGGTTGACAAAGGGGCTAAACATGTTCACTGGAAGAAGTATAGCCTCTTTAACAAATGGTGTTGGAAAAATTGGCTCTCCACATGCCAAAGACTGCAACTAGACTCATGCCTATCACCATGCACTAAAGTCAAAGTGGATCAAAGATCTAAATATTAAAACATAAACACTAAATCTACTGGAAGACAAGGTAGCTAAAATTCTTGGAGACATAGGGGTAGGCAGAGAATTCATGAACAAAACGCAAACTGTATGGTAAACGCTTCAGAGAATCAACAACTGGGATCTCATATTATTGAAAAGTTTTTGTACTTCAAAAGAAATCACCAACAAAGTGAAAAGAAAATCCACAGAATGGGAAAGAATTTTAGCCAGCAACCCATCAGACAAAGGACTTATATCCAGAACATACAAAGAACTGAAAAACATCAAGCTCCCCAAATTCAAAGACCCTTCCAGAAATGGGCATCTGAGATAAACACACATTTCTCAGATGAAGTTATACATATTGCAAATAAATATATGAAGAAATGTTCACCATCACTAGTCATTCTAGAAATACAAATTAGAACAGAATTGCGCGTTCACCTCACTCCGGAAAGAATAGCTGCCATCAAGAATTCAACTGATAACAACTTTTGGCGAGGCTGCAGGGAAAAAGGAACACTTCTCCACTGTTGGTGGGAGTGTAGACTGGTGCAGCCACTATGGAAATCAGTATGGAGATTTCTCATAAGACCAGGATTGGAATTTCTATTCAACCCAGCTATTCCCCTCATGGATATTTTTCTAGAAAAACTGAAAAGGTCATGTCACAGTGACATATGTGCACCCATGTTCATAGCAGCACAATTTGTGATAGCTAAATCTTGGAAACAACCAAAATGCCCATCAACCACAGAGTGGATGAAAAAGATGTGTTCTTTTCAATTGTATATTACTCAGCTATGAAGAAGGATGATCTTGAGGCCTTCATAGGTAAATGGAGGCAACTTGAAACTATGCTCATTAGTGAAATAAATAAGAATTATATTTATAAGTATCACATTGTTTCTCTAGTATAAAAAGTAATAAGAACTGTAGGAGTAATAAAACCCAAAATGTGTAATTGCTACTGTAAAACAGAGAGGAAAACAAAGTGTTCTAAAGGATATATTTGCATGTGTGTTTAAGTATTTAAGATAGATGACCATATTACTGTTTTTGTTAGAATGTTGAGCAGAACTATTAACTGTCTCACTGTTTGAATGTCTATTTTGTATGCTTTAATTTTATAACTTGAACAACTATTTCAAAGATGACGGTATGTAACTTATCAACTAGTGATTTCTTAGTGGTTTTTTGTTGTTTTTGTTCTTTTCTTTTTTTCCTTTGGAGTTCTGTATTGTTGCTACCCTTTTTTCTGTTTTGTTTGGTTGTTTTTTTCTTTCTAAATAAAATTTTAAAAAATGGATACACATATATCATTGTGGTACAATGTTTTAATTCTTCTGGGAAGATACCCAAAAGGGGAACAGTTGGATCAAATGGTATCTCTAATGCTAGTTTATTGAGGAATCTCCAAAATGATTTCCACAGTGTTTGAACTAATCTGCATGCTCACCAACAGTAAAGCAAGGCTCCTTTTTCTCCACAGGCCCTCTAGCATTTGTAATTGATTGATGTCTTTTTTTCCGCTATCATGAATTGAACTCAGGACTTTGTGCTTGCCAGTCAGGTGCTTGTGCAACTGAGTTATATACCCAGGCCCAGTTGATTGATTTCTTGAAGATAGCCATCCTTTCTTGAGCCATCCTTTCTCAGTGCTGTTTTGAATTGCACATCTCAGATGACCATTGATGGTGAACTTTATATATATATATATATATATATATATATATATATATATATGCCATTTGTATTTCTTCATTGCAAAAGTGTGTATTCATTTCAAATGCCCATTTTCGGACTGAGACTTTAAATTTCAGGAACCTGATTTGTTTGAATTCTTTAGATGTTCTAGATAAAAGTCCTTTGTCTGAGGGACAATTGGCTATGATTATTTTTTCCCATTTGGTAAGTTGTCTTTTCAATCTGTTGGTGATTTCCTTTTCTGTGCAAAATATTTTAATAATATGAGAACCAATTTGTTGATTCTCTGTAGTATGCCTGTGCAGTCTGGATTTTGTTCATGACATCTCTGCCTACACCTATTTTTTCAAGACTTCTACCTATTTTCACTTTCAGTAGAATTAGTGTTTATGTTTTATTAGATCCTTAATCTATTTTGACTTTAGTGCATGGTGATAGGCATGGGTCTTTAGTATTTGGCATGTGGAAGGCCAGTTTTTCCAGCATGCTTTATTGAAGAAACTGTCTTTCTTTAAGTGAATCTGTATGGCTGTTTTGTCAAAAAATAAGGTGGATGATTTGATATTGCATCTGCATCTTTTATTCTGTTTCACTGGTGTTAAGGGTTTATTTACTTACTTATTTATTTACTTTTGCCAATTGTCAAGATGACTTAATTGAAGTGACTTTGTAGTATAATTTCAATTCAGGGATTCTGATGTTCCTTGACTTGCCTTTCTTGCCCAGAATTGTTTTTGCTATTCTAAGTCTCTTCTAGTTCCAAATCAATTTTAGGAGTGTTTTATCTAGCTCTCTGAGATATGGTAATGGTATTTTCTTTGGAATTGCATTAAATATTTGTACAATTTTAGGAGTATGGCCATTTTCACAATGTTGTTTCTTCCTCTCCATGAGCAAGGGATATTTTCCACTACGTAATATCCTCCTTGTTCTCCTTTTTCAGAGTACTATAATATTCAAATTATATATCTTGATTTCCTTTGTTATACTAATTACTAATTATTTCATTTATTTGGATGTTATAGTAAAGTGTGTAGTTTTCCTAATTTCTCTATATGTGAATTGTTGCTATTTATTTTTGAGTGTTAACTTTGTATCAAGCTGCATTGCTGAAGTTGATTATTAAATCTTGAAGGATTCTGATGGATATGCTGGGGTCTTCTACGTAAAGAATTATGTCATTTGCAAATACTGACAATTTCACTTCTTCCTCTCCTATCCTTATTCATTTTATTCCTTTCTCTTGTGTAATTGCTGTGGCTAATGCTTCCAGAACTATATTGAATAGGAATGGTGGTAGTGGATATCTTTGCCTTGTTCCTGATTTTAAAGAGATGTTGTTAGGTGGTGGTTTGTCATAGAAGGCTTTATCAGATGGAAGTAAAAACTGTTCCAATTTTCTGTAGGGTTTTTATGACAAATGGGTGTTGAACTTTGTCAAAAGCTTTTTGTGCATATGTTGAAATGATCATGTGATTTTAATCTTTGCTTCCACTAATATGGTGCATTACATCTATTGATTTGCATATGTTGAAGTATCCCCACATGCCTGGGATGAACCCTGCTTTGTCATGGTGTGTAATCTTCTTGCTTATTTCTTGCAATCATTTTGCCAATATCTTGAGGATTTTTGCATCTATGGTCACTAGAGTTTTGACAATAGTACTTTATTTGTTGTGTTCTTCTATAATTTTTTAAGCAGAGTAATATTTGCTTTCCGGAATGATTTTGGAAGTGTTGCTTCCCTTTCAATTTCCTTACAGTGTTTCAGCATTAGTTGCATCAGTTGTTCTCTAAATTTCCTTTGGTATTCAACTGTGAATCCATCAGACCTGGGACTTTTCTTCACTGATAAGATTTTAATTGCATTTATAATTTCATTGACTGATATCAGGTTATTTGGAATTTTTATAACTTCTTATTTTAATTTTGGCAATGTTATTGTTTCTAAGAATCTGTTCATTTGTTCTGTGTTTTCTGTTTTATTAGAGTACAGAATCTTAAAATAGATGTTGATGATCTTTTGAATTTCTGTAGGATCCATTGTTATTTACCCCCTTTTTTCTAATTGCTTGAATTTGTTTCTGCTTTGCTGTTTTTGGTAAAGTTACCCAATTGTTTATAATTTTTATTCATTCTTTCAAAGAGCCAACTTTTTGATTCATCGATACTCTGTATTGCTTTCTTAGTCTCAATTGCTTTAATTTCTGCTCTTATCTTTATAATTTCCTCCTTTATATGAGTGTTGGGTTTGATTTGTTCTTTTTTTCCCTAGAAGTTTGGTATTCAATATTAGATTGTTTATTTGATGGTCTCATTCATTTTGTTTTCCTGATGTGAATGTTTATTGGTATAAATGTCCCTAGTAGGGCCCCTTTCATTAAATCCCATAAGTTTTATTATGTTGTATTAGCATTATCATTTAATTGTAGATTATGTTTAGTTTTGTTTTAATGTCTTCTGGGACACATTTGTTGTTCTAAAAAGTGTTGTTTATTTTCTAATTGCTTATATATTTTTATGATTTATTTTGTCATTGATTTCCAGTTTCATAAGGTCAGATAGTAATCATGGGGTGATTTCAATTCCTCTACATTTACTTAGGTATATTTTATGAGCTTCTATATCTATTTTGAAAAACATCCCATGTGTAGCTGAAAGAATGTGTATTCTGATGTTTTGGAGTGGAACACTCTGTAGACATCTATGAAGTCCATTTGTTCACCAGCTTAATTTAAATGTAATATTTCCTTGTTGACTTTTTGTCTAGTTGATCTATTTGTGATAGGTCACAAATAGATCAATATATCCACTCTAATTGTATGTTAGTGTTTATTTGAATTTTCATATCTGCTGATATTTGTTTTATGTAGGTGGGTACACCAGTGTTTGGTGTATATATGTTTATGATTGTTATCACTTCTTCTTGTAGTTTTCTCTTAAGAAGTATATAGTGACCTTTTTGTCTCTTGTGATCAGTATTGGCTTAAAGCTTATATTGTCTGCAAATAGAATAGCAACCTTCGCTATTTGCTGGGTTCCTTTTGAATGGAGTATTATTTCCTATCCTTTGAATTTTGGTCTATGAATTTCTTTTTGGGTTAAATGACTTTCTAAAATGCAGTATATTGTTAGATATTGTTACTCGATCATTTCTGCCATCTGTTTATTTTGATGAGTGAATTGAATCATGTTATGTGCAGTACAATTTTTTACCTTTTGATGAGACATAGCATTCCATGATAAGATGAGCATGGCACAATTTGGGCATTTTATTATAGCCATGTGTTACTTCTAATTTGGAATTATCATGGAATATTTTCTAGAGACACTTTTATATTTGTACAGATATATGCATGTTTCAATTTTGTATGTATGTAATAGGCTAATTACTGAGATTAAGGATGCCTAGATATTAAAATATAGCATACATTGAAGAGTTTTACAAAGAGGAAATAACGGTTTTATTCACAGAGCATGACTGAAGAGTTTTAGTTGATCTGCCTCGTTGTAAACATTTCATTTTGTCAGACATTTTGATTTCAGCCATTCTTCCATAATATTATTATATCAATATTTTATTAAATATATTTGAAAAACAAGTTAAGTACTTTTCCACATTTACAATCTTTTACCCAGTTTTTTAATAGTTTTGTTTAGCTTTTAGATTTTTCATGATGGTTTATAGTTCTTTTAATATTCCAGACATATTTTTATTTGAAAACAATAAAACTAAAAACAAATATTGCAAAATTGCAAAATAGAATTTTAGGGGATTATCAGTGGTTAATGTGTTAATGTGCATTGTTATTTTCAAAGTAATTGTATTATCAGACATGTGTGAAAAAGTGATCAAACAGTGAAAGCAAAAATGATTTTTTTGTTGGGCTAACAGAGATTAGTAGTATAATTATCTATCTTGTATATACATATATATGTATATATATACATATATATATATATACATATATATAGATAGATAGATAGTTTTCCCTTCTTTCTTTATTTAATCCTTTTCCCTATCCCAGTTTTTCCTTTCCTTTTTATACATTTCCTCCCCTTTCACTTTCACAATACCTATAGATTCCACTAACTCCATTTTGTTTTGTCCTAGGGAGACAACACAATGTTTATCCTTGTGAATCTGAACCATTTCACCCATGATCATGATCTCAAGTTACATTTATTGCCTTACAAGAGCTTCAGGTTTATGCTTCTTTATAGCTGAGTGGCTTTCCATTTTATAAAAATATATACCTTTCTTATTCATTCCATGGCTAACGGTTCTCTGTTGTATGGAGTATTGTTTTCTCTCCTTTGAATTTTAGTCTATGTATCTCCTTCCTAGTTAATTGTGTTTCTTATATACTGCATATTGATGGATCTTGTTTCTTGATTCACTCTGCCTGTGTTTCTTTTTACTGTTGCATTGAGGCCATCTACATTAATTGTTACAACTGACATTCACTGGCTCATCTCTCTCATGCTATTTCATGTCATTGGCTCCCTACTTTTCTCCTTTATTGAACTGCCTGTCCTGCTCAGCAATCTCCCTCTGCTACTGTTCCTGGAACTGTGGTCATCTTTATCTCTCTGTAGTATTCTTTGTAGGATTAGTTTGGTGGTCATATATTCCTTCTGTTGTTCTTTGTCATGGGAGTACATTGTTTCTCCATTAATTTTGAGATAGTTTTGCAGGGTACATCAATTTGTGTTGGCAGTTATTTTCCTTTGGGACTTGCAATACTTCATTCCAAGCTCTTGACTTGATGGTTTGTGTTGAGTAGTCTGTCGTGATTCTGATGAGTTTTTCTTTTCTGCAACAGCTTTTAATATTTTGTTCTTGTGCTGAATTTCTGGGATCTTGATTATATGTCTGAATGTACATTTATTTAGGTTATAACTAGTTGGAGTTCTATATACCTCACTTATTTGTTTGTGAGGTCCTTTTCAACACTTGGGATGTTTTCTGCTCTTACTCCTGCAAATAGTCTTTTTATGCCATTTGTGTTGACTTTTGCTATTTCACTGAAACCTATCATTCTTAAATTATTTTTCTTTGCACAGTCTTGCAACAATCAAATTGTTATTGCTGGCTTCTTTGTTATTTTTCAGAGATCTTTCCTTTAATGATCTCTAACTGTACTTCTGTCTTCAGGGTCTGAAATTCTATCTTCAGTTGCATTCAAGTGCTTTTGTCAGCTTTCATTGGAATTTTTAATTCCTTGAATTTGTCTTTGAATCTGGTTCATGCACTTGAGTTCTTTCTTATATTGTTCATTCAAGGTTCCCATCATTTTCCTGTGCTCCTCTCTTTTAATCTATATCTTCTTTAGATATGCTCAGCAATTCTTTGATTATGGTTGTCATTTCTTCTTTTATCTGAGATATTATTTCTCATCTGATTTCTTTTACATCCTCTTGAAGTTGTTTCTTGACTTCAGTTGCTATCATTTCAGAAATATCAGGAGTACAAGATCAAACTTACTTTATTTCTTTGTCTCCTGGACTTGTTCTGTGTGGTATGGTCTAAGATTGCATTTTGCTCCTTTAACTTGATAATTTTTTGAGTTTTTCCGGATGAGCTGGTTGTGGGGTTCCAGGCACTTCCTAGGTTTTCTGCGTGTCCGAGGTATAGGGGAACAGGCCAGGTGCCTAAATTTCTCCTAACCTAGTTTCCCAGAGAGGCAGTGGAAATTGGGAAGGCTTCTCCAGACCCTCACAGCTATACCAAGTTTTCCATGATGGCCATGAGCATGTGAGGTTAGGGCTGCTGCTTCTCTAAACCCACATGGGCTACCAGCAAGAAGGTCCCTGATGGTGGCCAGTGGGTGCTTGTGTTCATGGCTGGGTGTTTTTCCTGATGCTTAGTGGGTACCTGTGGGGAGGTTCACCAGTGGTGGCCAGCAGGCATGTAGAGTCATGGCTGGCTGCTCCTCCTGGCCCATTTTGGCTACCCACAGGGGGGTCCCCAATGATGGTTGATACATGTGTATGGGGTGTGGCTATCTCCAAACATGAACTTTTTGTTGATTATCTGAGTTCAAATGTCTTTTCCTATTTCATGTGCTAAATTTTGCCACATGATATATTTTGATTAATGTTTTTAATTTTAAGATAAATTATCAAATTTTGTCTGTTTTATACATATTTGTGTCCTTTTTATTAAATCTTTTCATAGACAAAGACATAAAATTATTTATAAAATAGAAACTTGAATATTTTACTTTAAAATTCCAGATCTTCAATTAACTAGGTATTTATTTTTTTATATAACATGATGTAGGCATTATTTCATTTTTCCAAGTGGTTGCTCAATTAATTTCTTTCAACATTTATTCTAAAGAATATCTATTGTGCATTTTCTGTAAATTAGACTTGGAAATAATTTGGCTTGGTAGTAGATATAGATTTTTCCTTATTGTTTTAATCTTTCCAAAGAGTAGGCATATACAAGTTGTTTAATAAAAGGAATTTCTAGAAAGTACAAGGAAGAACTATCAGGTGTTTTCAAAATTTTGTCAGATAACATTACAATCAAGGACAAGAAATATTAACCAGATGATAGAATAGGAAGCTTTGGATCATGTTTCTGCAGATAAATACACAAAGTAAACATAATATGTGGAAAAATTTCCCTTGTATAAAATCCAGAAATCAGTAGAGATACTCTTGTATCTTGGGTACGTGAGAACTTGGCTATATCAAATAATTTAGAGAAATTTGATGTAGTCTATGTTCTGCTTACTATTCTCTCATTGCTAAGACAAAATACCTGACACCCCAAATTAAGGAAGGAAAGGTTTATTTAGCTCAAAATTTGTAGAGCTTCCAGTGCATAATCAGCTGGCTGTAAGGTAGTGTGGCATTGCAGACTGACACCTGTTCATGGTGGCAGAAGACACCAAAAGCAGCAAGAGTCAAATGGAGAAAGCAAGCATACTTTCTTTCCTTATACTGTATGCAGGCTATCTGCCCTAGTGTGAGTGTAGCACTCAAATTCCTAATTTAAGCAGTACACAATGAACCAATCACAATATCTAGATTCAGTTTCTTCCACAAAACCTGCCCCTCCAAGACCACATGAGATTTTGGGGGACATCTAAATGCAAACCATAACAATCTGACCATGATTTCTACTCTAGCAAATTAGCACAATATCAGGAGGAAAACCTTCAACTTTCCAGATTTTCTTTGGGAAGCAGACCATGAGCTAAATGGGAAATGCTGTAAATTTTTCAGGAACTGTCCGAATGATTGCCTTCATTT
>PVJX010045593.1:0-12651 GCA_004027295.1 Dolichotis patagonum | reverse complement strand
CTTGATTTCATTGTTTGTGTTGAGAAGTCTGCCGTGATTCTGATAGGTTTTCCTTTATAGGTGATCTCTCTTTTCTCTCTAACAGTGTTTAGTATTCTATTCTTATGTTGGATTTCTGGGATGGTGATTATTATGTGTCTGGGTGTAGTTTTATTTTGGTTATGGCTGTTTGGAGTTCTATATGCTTCACTTATCCAGACGTCTGTTTCTCTTCTCATGTTTGGGAAGTTTTCAGCTATTACTTCTGTAAATATCCTGTTGATATCATTTGGGCTATCCCCTTCTTTTTCATTTATCCCTATTAATCTTATGTTATTTTTCTTTGCATCATCTTGCAGGTGTTCAATTGTTATTTCCTGATACTTTGTTATTTTTATAAGATCTTGTCTTTCCTGCTCACTGGCTGCAACCTTATCTTCGAGGTCTGAAATTTTATCTTCACTTTCATTGACGTGGTTTTTACAGCTTTCAGTAGAATTTTTGATTTCCTGTATATCTCTTTGAATCTGCTTTATGCATTCTGTTTGTTTCTTGTATTGTTCATTCAGGGATTCTTTAAGGAAATCTTTTTTTTTTTTTTTTTTGGTACCAGGGATCGAACTCATGACCTCACGTTTGCCAGGCAGGCGCTTAAGCCACTGAGCTAAACCCCCGGCCCCATTCAGGGATTCTATCTGTTTGTTTTGTTCCTCTAATTTTTTAGCTGTGTTTTCACTAGATGCATTCTCTATTTCTTTCACTATTTTTATCAATTCTTCTTTTACCTGGGCAAGTATTTCTGATTTGAATTTCTACATAGCTTTCCCTATTTGCATATTTATTTCATTTGATATCATTTCAGACATTTCACGTGTATGGCTTCTTTTTTCTTCTATGTACATGGCTTCTAAGCTTTCTTAGGGAGGGCTGGAGCTTTGAGCCTGCCTTTTGGTCTTTCCTTTTGTCATTTTTCTATATTTCCTTGCTTTGAGCAGTGTTCCAATGCTTTCTCTGCATGTGTGGCGAATTACCTCTTGCACCCTCAGTTCCTGGAGGGCCAGTGCCCCCCCCACAGGCTCCTGGCTTCCTCACAGGGTCCTAACTCCCCTCTGTGGGCTCCTGGCTCCCTACGTTGTAAGGTGGATGCTGGGCATGGTCAACCCGGAGCCTGTGGAATCTCAGGCAGGCCAGGCCACCGTACTTTGTCCCAAGCAGGTCTCCAGGAGGTTCCCTGCAAGTGAAGAGTGGGCCTACAGGTCCCAAAGAGTCAGGCCAAAATCCTGGTTTCTGCAAAGTTCCTGCTCCCAAACAGACCTGGCCAAGATGCTAGTCTCCGCAAAATTCCCAATCCAAACAGCCCAGGCCTCTCTGTGGGTCCCGGAGGTTTCCGGTCCCAAAGAGTCAGGCCTCGATGCTGGTCTTTGGGAGATTTCCTGCGGGTGAAGGGCGTGGCTGCGGGCCCAAACAGACCTGGCCCAGATGCTGGTCTCTGGGAAGTTCCGTGCGGATGAAAGGCGGGCCTACCAGTCCCAAACAGTTGGGCCCAGATGCCGGTGTCTGCAGACTTTCAATCCCAACAGCCCAGGCGACTCTGCGGGTCCCGGAGGTTCCCGGTCCCAAAGAGTCAGGCCGGGATGCTGGTCTCTGGGAGATTTCCTGCGGGTGAAGGCTCAACGTTGTTCTCATTGTATTGTTTTATTGTTTTGTTTTTATTCTCTTTAAAATAAAAACAAAAGCACATAGATCTGGCTAAAAGCCCCAAACAATAACCATGCTGCCACCTCAATGTTAGACTACCTTGAGATTTCTTCTGCCAGATTAGTCCACTGCCATTAATCTTATTCTCTGGCTAAATTTCTAGACATGAGAAAAATGCAGACAAAATTTTTGTCAAGCCATAACACATTGTCTGGAGTCCAAGAGCCAATGAAGTCCTTGTTTCCTGCAGAAACTTCCCAAGTCTGGTCTTTACCAGCAGGACTTCTACCAGCTTTCTGGTTTTCTGAGCTCTCACCAGAATCTCCCATACAGAATAGCTTAAAGCATTCCAGTGCTATTCTTTCAGGGAACATCTCCAGACCTTTCCAGAATCTTCCACAAGGCATTCCCAAAGGCTCTTGAACCACATGGTTAGATATAATAGTCACAGCAATGATCCCACTTCTCTGGTACCAAATTCTGTCTTGGTTACTTTTCTCTCATTGCTGAGACACAATACCTAATACCCAAAATGGAGGAAGGAAATGTTTATTTAGTTTTTGTGAGGTTTTGGAAGTTTTAGTCCATACTTGGTTGGCTCCAAGGCAGGGTGGCATATGTCAGAAGGCAATAGTTCATGATGGCAGAGAACAGCAAAAGGAACAAGAGCAAAAAGGGAGAATGGAGAGAAAGATTCTTTCTGTACCTTTTATTGTACATAGACTACCCACCCTAGGGTGTATATAGCATTCACCCATAATCCAAACATTGGCCCATTAATCAATCACAAACTCTAGAAACTCACCCCCATGACTACATGAAGCTTTGGAGCAGGGCATCTAGACACAAACCATAACATTTTTCACCTAAAAATTAAAAACAACAATAATAACCTAGATATTCACATCTTCTCTGTCTGTGGTTAGTCACTGGCTTGCAAAAAATGTGCATGTTGTATCTATAGGAAACACTTTTGTGATTACAAAATACTTTAGTTGATTTAGTTGATTGTATAAGACTGATAGATTGTGTAGATTGATAACTGGTGGTCAGCTTGTAATACCAGGTGAACTGGATCAGCATGGTACTGACTGTGGATGGCCCACCTGAGGATTGTTGCCAAGATACAAGGGAAAACTGGAGAGAAAGAGGTAGTGTTGTTGTTTCTCCATGGTATTTTTGGTTCTGTTGCTGCTGGCTCTCCTGGAGGGGCTTGTTGAGCTTCTTTCCTAGTAGGAACTTGGCTGTCCTCATTGTCAGAAGAGCTCGGGACCTTGTCATTGAGAATGGCTGCAGTTCACTTTGGGGGAGCACTGGTTTTGTCTTTACCACGCTTCCTGGCTCCAGAGGGGAAGATGTATGCTGTTGAATGTCCTGGAGAAGCTTGTCTCCCTGGCTTCCTGATATGAGCTTGGCTGTTCTCATTGTTGAAGGAGCTCAGGACCTTGTCACTGAGGATGGCTGTGGTACTTTTGGGGGAGCTCTGGTTCTTACTCTGAGCATCACAATGGCTCCATTGTGGAACACTCAGCCTACTGGCACGGATCCTTCATTCCACTGGCATAGACTTTCTAGCTTTCACCACTGACCTTTGGGCCTTCCTAGCACAGATCTGTGAAACTGACTTGTGTGAGTCATTGTTGTGGGCTCTAGGGCTCTAGTTGGACTTGTGGGAGTTACTGTCATGTGCTCTAGGTCTTGAACTGGACTATTACAAAATACTTGTGTAAGTTATGTGTCCTGTGTAATTGTTACCCTTACAAATCCTGACCACAACAAAGACATTGAAAGAGCCTTATCTTTTTTTGAAAGGTCTTTATTTTAAAGTAGTAAGTACACATGCACACGTTTGGGATTCAGCCTTTTGAATGAGCCAACGCAGCTTGTGCAGAATGTTCTCCACACTTACAACTACGCAGTATGATAAAGAAATGAACCCAAGTTAAACACAGAGCAGCATCTCCACAGTTGAGCTGTGCTTGATACTCTGTGAAGGGGTTCCTGTTACTTGGTAATTAAGCTGCTGCCCTTAGAGGCCTTTCAGTTTCTTCTTTGTCATACCTCCCTCCCACTTTTATGAGACAGGGTCTCACTACGTAGTTCAGACTGCCCTTGAACACCACTGAAGCTCCCGATAGAGGAGAAACATAGCTCTCAGCCTACTAGATGTCAGATATTTCAAGTCTATATTTTCCAAAACTGAAGAATGAATGTTAAGGTACCATGAAGGTTAAGAGTAGGAAAGGTTTATTGAACAATAACTCTTGAGAGACAGGAGGGGTCCCAAATGGGTTGTCACCAAGGTCCTTTGCTAGGGGTAATTTATGCAACAAAGTCACAATGTGAGTACACTGTGGGTCAAACTATAATCATCCTATAGGATTACAAGTATAACTGCTTAGTTGGTATTGCTCTACTAGAGAAGTGGGTCATATAGCAAAGGTACTTGGGAAGGCCAAAGACATTTTGGGAAGGGATGGGTCTAGAGTCTCTGGTTACCCATCTGGCTGACTGATGTCTCTTTGGACTTTATTGGACCAGTGATTCTAATTAGTACAATCTCTAGTTATTGTTTATCCCTCAGCAAGGCATGTGGGCCTGGTCACTGCATCTTTGTCTGAGGTGTGGCCTTTATCAGAAGCTCCTCCAGCCACAGGTTTGGCACACTCTCATCTTCTGCACTGACTCCCTCAAGGCCCTGGCCCTATCTGACTGCCTATTAACTTTATCTAACTTAGCTGCCTGGAATACTCCTCACTCTGAGGAACTATCCTTAACTGCACTTAGGGGAGATTGGGCAAAATTCAAATCTAGCTGCTTTGAGCTGAGAAGGGTCAGTGCAGGTGAGACTGCATCAGGATCCTTCTCCAGAGAGCTAATCTAAGGGGCCTTGGTCAGAAGTCATGCTGGGGTTTAGCAGTTATGCACCCCCTTTACAAGATTGACCCAGTGGATCTTGGTAAAAGGAGTTGGGCACATTTGTTATTGGTTTTAGCTGTATGAGCACTTGGAATTTATCAGCTGAGAATAAACAAAATTTTTCAGGAAATTAAAGCATATACAATTAGATTGGGTGTGTGGCACATACCTGCAATCCCAGCACTTAGGACCTTGAGGCAGGAGGATTGTAGTGAGTTGGAGGCCAGCCAAAACCACATAGTGAGACCTGGCCTCAAAAATAATAATAAGAACACACACAAAACATAAAGCACAGACAGTTAAAACATGAGCACTAGAATGGAATGGCAGATTGGGGAAGAGAACCATGTATAAACACTGTTTTTAAGGGATTAGAATACAGCTTGTAACCAGCAGGCTCTTCTGTTGATGGAGGTTATTTATAAATTTGATATTTTATTTTGTCACAAGTTTCTCTAGCTTTAGTTGGTAAGAAGATGAAGAGTTTGGTGGGTTTGAAAGACAATCTTAGATAAGGAATTTGAAGATTTTTATCTTTTATAGCTTTTACTGTAACTTTTTAGCCTCAATCATAACAGTGATCAGTTATAGCTGCAGCTGGAAAATGCCAGCAGAGGTCAGTGTTTGAAACCCCATTTTCATATCTAGCTTTTATTATTGTGTTATTATTTTTGTATCTCTTTCGGATTTTGTTGTTGTTGGGTGGTTAAGGCCAAGTTAAAGTGAGACCTGTGTTAATTAAAATTACTGGATTTTTTTTGGTACTGGGGATTGAACTCACAGCCTTGTGCTTGTCAGGCAGGCACTTAACTTATGCCACTGAGCTAAATCCTCAGTTGAATGTGTTATTAAAATTAAACTCTTGCTATTTATTAAGGTCACTTAAGTCTCTTTAGGGCTTATATTTGGAACTATGTGTAGAGTCCCTTGGCTGTTTTGTCAGTATCAGGCACCAGGATGGGTTATGATCTTGCTTGACCACGTGGCTTCCCATAGAAGCTTGGAACACATTTTTGTTTTTGTCTTTTCTGGTTGTCCTCTTCTTTGGGCACACTGTGTATTAGTTGACCCTTCTAATAGTCTCTGAGATCTAACAATTTCCTTTCTCAGGATGTTGAGTGACAAACCACAGTTTTAGAACTTTGTAGAAAAAATCTCTTCATGACTTGGGTCTTTGTTGATATTGGAGCCAAAATAATAGCTATCTTCTGAGCCGTGTTATTTATTTATTTAGCTTTGGTCTTTAAAACTCAGTTGCTGAACACCCAGGAGAATAGTTGAACTATATAGCATGACCAGGGAACTTTTATTTTTTTTCTATCAACCATGGTTATCTTAGAAGTTGAATTTGTGTGGAATATTAACAGATAACAATTATGAAGTTTTAGAAAGAAAAGTTGAGAGCAAAGGCAACATAACATTTTAATATAAAAAATAATTATGACATTATTGTATTAGAGCTATTAGGTTTTGTTATTACTTCTGAAACACATTTACTTTTTATCTTTTTAGCTATCTTTGTCTAATCGCATTATTAAATGACATGAGGAAACTTTTATCTAAATTCATTATCTTATTTATTTATTTAGTTTGCCTTCTGAGACAGGGTCTTGCTGTGTGGTTCGGGGTGGCCTTCGACTCACTTTGTAGCCCAGGCTGATCTTGAACTTACAAAGATCCACTTGCCTCAGCCTCCCAAGTGCTAGGATTACAGCAGTACACCACCATGCCCGGCTTTAAATTCATTATCTTTTAATAGTGTCATTTCAGAAAAGTATATTTCTCTATACATTTTGTAGGTTATTAGTGTCTAACTTTCAGTTTTTAGAGTGCTATTGTCTGGACTGCAGTGCGCATATACATAATGATCACTTAAGGGTAAGCCTTGAAATAGTATCTGCATCATTTGGCTGAGTGTTTAATGCTGGATTGGAACCCACATTTTATCACAAATAGCCAGAACACAAGTAAGGGAAAGCCAGTTCCTTGAGCCTAAAAAAGTTTATCATTATAAACAACTTTGCTGAAAGTTACCAGTGCAATGAGTTTCTTTTAAGTTTTGTCTATTTTTAAAGCCTATAGATATGGGAAACACAAACACACCATGAGGTTAGCCATCACTGATATAACTGCTATATAGAAATGGTTTCATATGTAGTTTCTGTTCTTAAGACAAAGTTTAGCCTCCTTTAACAGGTTTTACAAGGTGTAGAATCAAGAACATCTTTATAGTTCTGATGTTTAGGAAACCATATTAATGACTGCAAATAGACTTAATACCCAATAGAAGTGTATCTCCTTCATATAATAATAAAAATGTTTGTATACTGAAAGCCAACAGATGTATGTCAAGTTTGAATGTCAGGGACAAATTTAGAGAGTTGCCAAATTTTTATAATTTTATTTGTTTATGTTCTAAATATATATTGTATAAAAGAGCTTCTATTTGTTACTTTGTATGTATTAAACTTAGACACTTAACTCTATAAACTTAGCTTTAATGCTTAGACTCACAGTATAGCTTGTTTTTAGATGTACACATACCTCTATGCTCAAATATATAAATTATGTTACAAATGAAGATAATAGTAGTTTATTTAACTCATCATGAACTGATTATTGAAACATTTTGTAGGTTAACATTTAAATATCCTTTTTTTAACATTTAAATATCTTTAACTCCTGAAGCTTACTTTTTAGTAACCAAAAGCCTAATGATGAGAACAGAAGGAACTCATTTAGTGAAATATAGAACATTTTGTTTTTAAATCTAGTTTTGTAGGTTTAACTAGGAGCATTTCAATATGTTAAGAAAACCTTATTGTTTTAGACACAGAAAGCTTGATCTTTTTATTATAGCCAGCTTGGGGCTGGGGATTTAGCTCAGCAGCATAAGCATCTGCCTGGCAAGTGTGAGGTTGTGAGGTCGATTTCTGGTACAAAAAAAAAATTATAGCCAACTTAAATATATCTCCACAATTGCTTTAGATAACTCACGAGAATCAAATCACAATACTTAAACATTTTAAGCTGTACATACTATCTTTTTTGCTTGTCTTTGTTTGCTTGTTTGTTTTTTTGGTACCAGGGGTTGAACTCATGACCTTGTGCTTTCCAGGCAGGTACTGAGCTAAATCCTCAGCTCTACACATACTATCTTAAACCAAGGGAAAACTCTGAAATTATTGTAGACAAACAAAAATAGCTATTTCATTTATAAAACCTATCTTTTGATATAATCTCAATTAGCTAACTAGCTAGACAGAAATATGTTACCAACTTCAAAGACATCTTTATTTTTATCTTGTTAACTCACTGTTAACCCTGTGAACAAAGATATTCCGGCTATATCATGAGAGTCTATTTATCTATGTACCAACTAAAATAGAACATATTTCTGAAAATTGACACACAAAAACAATCATATGTAACTCTTACGTTATGAAACCTGAAGACTTCCTTGTAGGTCCCCTGTAGGCCTTGAGCCTGTCAGCTTTTGTTAGATAAGTCTGGCTAACTCGATAACTTATATAAATGATCTTTTGATAGAAATCTCAAAAAAAAAGAGAAAATTGTTGAGTTAAAAAATATGTTTTTAAAGGAAGTGGCTGTAAGTGCTTTAAACAGTTATCAGCACGCATTAAACAGACAGACGAACATACAGAAGATGATTACCTTTAAATCAGGGAGTATTTGCCAACCTGAACTACAATAACCCTTTTAGAGTTTTTAGGTTCGTAACTATAAATAGACTAGTCAGAACTTTTCTTATAGGTCATCAGCTAGCAGAGATCTCCTGGGATAAATTAAGAATTAGAAGGAAAAAACTCTTTTACATCTGTGAAAGCAAAGACCGGTAAAGATAATTTTAATTATTTTACTTTTAAGACAGCATTCATCCTTCTTTTTATTAATAGCTAACAATTTAAAATAAATGAAGGGATTAGTTTTCACCCTGTGTAGGCGTTTAATGATACATGTTAGAAAACTTTTTTACTTTAATCTCCTGTCTGGTTGGCAGGCTAGTAGGGCTATCATACGGGGCCTGATTTGGCTCCAGTAGGAACTGACTGTTCCTCTGGCTGTTTGTCTTTTGGCCTTTTAGAATTAATGATATGATATTCATCTCCAAATGTAATAGCAGCCTGTAATGTTGCTTGTTTTTCACTAGAAGTCCATGTTTGACCTAAGAGCAAGATGGTATTTTTCCAGCCCAGTCCATAGGTCTGAGCAAGTCTCCTGAAGAACTCAACTGTCTGAAAACCTTGCCAGATCTTGTTTGAGCTGTTCCAGGTTGCTGAGATAAAGCACAGGCGGAAGAGGGGAAGGCTGAATTCCCTATCCACCTCTTATAAAGAATATTGCCCCCGAGGAGCTTTAACAAAATTGGATCCAGGTGGATACAGGTGGTGTGCGCTTCAGTTAGGATTGGCTTGGAAGTCTCATCCTTAGGGTATGGAGGACAAGGGAGGGGAACTTCAAGCTCTGTAATGGAAGGGGCATCAGATCATGCCTTAAAGACCACAAGTGCCTGGTTTCCCAATGGCTTACACTTACACTTTGAACACAAGGTAGGATTGTCTCTCCATGCAAAGAAAGTCTCAATGTAAGGTACCTTTGACCATTTCCCCCTCTCTCTCATAGTATAACTCTAGTTGTAAAATAGGGGGTATAGTCAATATTTCCCTTTGCGTATCACTTCGCCTCTAGGGGATAGACAGGCCATGCACCAGTGCAGAAAAATATTAAACAGCTCTTCCTTAGAGTGTGAGGGTTGAGCAAATTCTAGTGCTTGAGAATACACTGCAAAGGAGTAAGGGAATCTGGTGCTGAGTTTCCCATCTGCAGAACTACAAGGGGGAAAAGAAGACCACCCTTCTTGACACGTGCACTTACTTCCTCTGAAAACTCCCATTTTTAACTCGAGTGTGCTTCTAAAAAGCACAAACTATAATTGATTCCCACTGTAACAGCCACATTTAAGAAGCCATGTTGTTAGCAGAAACAAAAAACAACAACCAAAAACAAACAAAATAAAAAACAGCCAATGATCAAGAGACTTGAATGATTGCTTTCTAACTTTTTGAAACAGTGAGGGAGACAGAGAAAAAATTAAAGGGTAGACTGGAAGTGCTGCAACTTTATTGTTTAGGGTTTGTCAGTATGTGTGGTCTTTGAGGTAGTGCTCCCTGGTGTCACCCAGGGCTCTGATCCTCCACTGTGTGTCAGGACACATGTTCCTTCTTGCCAGTCCTGCTGGGTGTGGGAGAAAACCTGGGCCCAGGCACTGGGGCAGTCAAAACCCTCAGGCGCAGCTTCCTGGATGAGCGTGAATTCCAGTTCCTTTCTCATCCAGGGATAGGGGTTCTATATTCTAGAGAAGCATATTATTTCCTGACAATGATAACAACCATCCCTAACTCAGGTAGACTGCTAAAGCCATCCCCTAGCCTCAGACACATCCAAGAGCAAGAGCCGGTAAGCAATTAGAAATTCAAAACGCCATTCCAAAGAACTGTCTAAAGTCAGACAATCAGCTGATCTTGTAACCACCAAACAAGTCAAGAAAGGAATACAAGTAAACAGCAGCCAGTAACCAGTAATCAGCAACCCGTGCAGAAGTAAGTCTAAATGCAGCGTATGTAAAACAGGAATATGAGACCCTGCCTGCAAAAATAAGTGTCCCATCAAAGAAACCTAAATACAAAGCATCACAATTGTCCTGTGCCTTCAACTTTTAACATGGTGCAAGTGATCAACAAAAGGCATAAGCGACCAGCAAACAAAAACGACGATTTTCTGATTACTTCAATGAACCACAACTAGAATGCAGTCAAAATATTTAAGGGTGTAGCAAAACAAAAGCAAACTCTTACCTCTTTGTAATCATCTCACTGGGGCTTCTCAAATGATATAGAAATATAGCTCCCAACCTGCTAGGTGTCATAGGTGCCAAGTGTATGTCTCCTGAAATCAGAGAGTGAATGTTAAGGCATTACAGAGGTACAGAGGTTAAGAGTAGGAAAGGTTTATTGAGCAATAACTCTTGAGAGACAGGAGGGGCCCCAAGTGAGTTGTAGGCCCTTTGTCAGGGGTAATTCATCCCGCAAAATCACAATGTGAGTGTGACATTGCTCAAACTATAACCAACCTACAGGATTATAAGTATAGTTGCTTAGTTAATATTGCTCTACTAGGGAAGCAGGTCACAGAACAAACATGCATGGAAAGAACAAAGGTGTTCTGGAGAAGGGATGGGTCTGGATGTGTGACAGAAAATTTGGATTTTAAAACTGCAACCAGCCTGTTATCATATTGGGATAAGATACGATCATCCTGCCCACTACATATATAGACAGCTAAACCCAGTCAGCCTTGACTATGTCCAGCTGCTTTTCACAGATAGCCTGACCCAGGTCAACCTGACCACATAGCTGCAATGTCTGTGTTTTCCCACCTAAAAATATCTTGTTTTTCTAACATATCTCAAAGGATGAGGGTTATTGAGGTTTCTGCCCAGCAACAGATAATGACTAACCCAACTCAATGAAAACCCACCATGCTTTCGAGCTTCTGTGTTTTCTGCTTGCAAACCTATATAACCCAAACCTGAAACCCACTCAAGGCTACTGATTTGGAACTGGTTCCCACCAGCCCTCTGGCATAATAAACAGTTGCTTTCCACATCCTTGGTGTAGAGTGTCTTCCTTTTGGATCAGTACCAGTTCTGTAACAGTCTCTGGTCACCCACCTGGGTGACTGATGTCTCTTTGGACTTTAATTGGGCTGGGTGATACCAATCACAGTACAGTCTGGGGTTATTGTTTATCCCTCAGGGGGGCATGTAGGCCTGGCCTTCCATGGGTGCTCCTCCAGGCACTGTTTTGGGATGCTCTCATCTTTTGCACTGACTCTTGGGGATCTGTTGCTGTCTCAGTGCCTATTAATTTTTTTTTTTGTGGTACTGGGGATTGAACTCATGACCTTGTGCTTGCCAGGCAGGCACTTATGCCACTGAACTAAATCCCCAGCCCATGTCTATTAATTTTTATCCGATTTAGCTGCCTATAATATTCTTGCCTCAGTCTCCCGAATGCTGGAATAACAGGATGTGCTCCCATGTCCAGCTGTCATGTCCCTTCCTCAAGCCCATTGTCATGCTTTATGTCAGTGACCCCCCCCCCAAGCCTCATGCAATCATGGATGTGGCTAAATCTAGCGTTTGTGATTGGTTCATTGTCTAGCACACAGATTGGTGGTGTGAGTGCTACACCCGCCCAGGGGTGGAGCCAGTATACAGTGTACCAGTGGGAAGTGGGCCTGTCTTTCTCTCTTGTCCATTCCTGCTTGCTGTTTACAGTGGCCCCGCCATGCCACCCTGCTGCGTGGAGCCAACTGAGTATGGATTGAAGCCTCCAATCTGTAAGAAATAAACCTTTTCTTCCTTCATTTTGGGCATCAGGTATTTTGTCTTATCAATGAGAGAAAAGTAACTAAGATACCCATATTTTATAACTTGTTTTAATTTTTAAAACTTTTAAAGTTAGGAGTGATACATAGTGAGCTAAAGGCCATATGAGCTATATAGTAATACTGTCTGAAAACAAACAAAAACCAAAACTTAGATGTTAAATGTTATTATTACCAGCATTTGTCCTTTTGTGAAAGCAGTACCAGAATACTTGTTTTTGTTAACACAGTCTTTACAAAAATGTATAAATTCTTTTTTTTTTTTTGGTACCGGGGATCGAACTCAACCTCACGCTTGCCAGGCAGGCGCTTAAGCCACTGAGCTAAATCCCCGGCCCAAAAATGTATAAATTCTTCAAAACTACTTAAAGAGTATTATTACATGAAGATAACCATAACTTTGAGTTTGCCTCACTAGATTACTAAAGCGAATTATTTCATTAAAATTTTTGTCTTTCATTTTTTAAAATGTGCTTTGATTTTTTTTTAAAAAAAGGAACTGTGTAATTTGTTTGACTTTAAAATCAGCTATAAGTAATTGGTAATCTTGTTTTGCTTGTTTTTTTTTTTTTTTTTTTTTGTCTT
>PVJX010045592.1:0-12652 GCA_004027295.1 Dolichotis patagonum | reverse complement strand
TGTGTGTGTGTGTGTGTGTGTGTGTGTGTGTGTGTCTCAAGACTATGCACTGAACTCAGGGCTTTCACACTGAGTTACATTCCCAAGCCGCCTCCTCGCCTTCTGAGACAGGGTCTCACTAACTTGCGAGGTTGCCCAGGCCGAGACCAAAGTTTGAGGCTCCGCCCTCCCAGGGCAGTGGGATTGTAGGCATGTGCCACCATACCCATCTAGCCATTTCCAGTGTTTGAATGATACCTGCATGGTAGGTCTTGCACCTCTCCCTTGGTTTCCCTCTGCGCGCTGGTACTTTCCTGCAGAGGTTGCGTGGACAGATGGCTGCAGAACTCCTAAAGCATCCTGAGAGCACTGTGCTTGTCCCAGCAGGAAAACCCATGACAAAGAGCAGAGAATGTTCTGAGTCACCTGCATTAAAAAGGGACAGTTTAAAAGAGATTTATTTCGGTTCAAGGAAAGCAGCATTTGAGACTTGCTGAACTGCTTGTAAGAACTGAGGAAGCAGTTTGACCTGGGGTGTGCCTGGGCGCAGGGCGTGCTAGCCTGCCCTCTTTTATTGAGTTAAAATAATAACATGTAAGTCTACTCACTTAGTTTTTAAGTGTACATTGCAGTACTGTAATTGTTAACTTTGTACATATTGTTGTATGACAGGTCTGTAGACATACTGTGTATGACAGGTCTTTTTCATCTCCAGAATCCTTTTTTTGTTTTGCAGAAAACTGTGCACATTGAATAACTCTGTTTCTGCCTCCCTCCAGCCCCTGGTACCACTGTTCTGGCTTATGACTCCTTTAGATACCCCATGTAAAGGGAACCATTCAGTATTTGGATTAATTTTTTTTTTCCACTTTAGCATAAAGTTCTCGAGGTTTATCCATGTTGTGCCATATGTTGTCAAGCGTACACACATGGTTTCTTTACATGTGCTTCCTACCTGTATGACGGGATTTCCTTATCTGAAGGCTGGATCCGATCTCACTGTGTGCTCTGTCCACATTTTCTCTACTCACCTGTCAGTGGACATGTAGGTTACTTTTACATGTTGATGTCTGTGAATAATGCCGTAATGAAAATGGGGGTACAAATAGCTCTTCAAGTTTTTATTTCAGTTCCTTTAGATACATACTGAGAAGTGGGATTGCTGGATCATGCAGAAGCACCATTTTTTATTATGAAACCCCCATTCTGTTTTACAAACCCGTAGCAGTGTAAGCATTCCAGTTTCGCCACAGTTTATCAACACTTGATATTCTCTTGGGGTTTTGGTCGTGGCCATCCTGCTGGGCAAGAAATTTTGATTTAGTTCTGCCTTTTTAAATCTCTGTATTCTCTGGTTACACTTTTCCCCATGACATTTTCAGTGGCAGTGCATATGCTATTCTAGTAATGTAGTTTATCATTGTGAGAATTTTTGTCAGAGAACAAATTGCAAAGCATCTCCTGGTGTAGGCATTTGAATACCTTAAATAAGTAGACACTTGTATGTTCTTGGGAAGACACGAATCTAGGAAATTTCTATTTTGCACTGCTAAGCCTTTCTGCTATGAACAGAGGTTTTTTGTTTGCTTCTTTGTTTTTGTCTTTTAGAGTCAGGGTTTTGTTATGCAGTTCAGGCTGGCCTTGAACTCACTTTGTAGCCCAGGTTGGCTTTGAACTTGTGGCAATCTTCCTGCTTCAGCCTCCCAAGTGCTGACATGACAGGCATGCGCCACCCTGTCTGACCTTGAACAGATTTTTTTTTTAAATTTTTTTGAAAGTAAAATTGAATGTTGGGTTATTTCTTCAAGGTGAAATCCAGTTGGTGAGATTTGAATAACCCCTTCTTGGACTATATCACTTTTGAAGCATGTAAGGCTCAAAAGGACAAGAACTAAGTTCAATTTGTTGACCATTCGACTACCCAAATCTGTTACATGCTTTGTGTTCAAGTAGTTTTTAACAAATAACTGAATGAAACAAAATCAGGGTGCCTGAGGGGTATTTTCTAAATCACTGGATATCATTTTCCTAAAATCAGAGAGTATTCCTAGCTTTTGAAATCACAGAACTTAGGGGTTTTTTTCCCAGTTAATACATCTTTTAAGGCAGGAATTTTGAAAACTTTCATGCTATAGCAGAGTCACCTAAAAGATTGTTAAGGTATAGATTACTGAGGCTACTCGGGACCTGATTCAGTAGATCTGAGGTGGTCTGAGAATTTGCATTTCTTACCAAATCTCAAGAGCCAGTGTTGCTGCTGCTGCTGCTGCTGCTGCTGCTACTGATCTTGAACTCACTATATGGCACATGCTGGCCTGAAACTTGTGGCAATCCTCCTGCCTCAGCCTTCCAAATGCTGAGATTATAGGGGCATGAACCATGACACCTGGCTAAGAGGAAACTACCATCTTTGTTAAGAGTCTGAGCAAGTGTTATAGGTCTCCATTGACTGAGTGACAGTTCTAGTAATGGTGCTGATCAATTTAAGAGTAGTAATGTTAGAGAAATTCACAGCAGACAATGCAGGGCCCAGGAAGAGAGAAGCCAGTTCACCCCTCCCATAAGCTGACAGATGCATGGACTAAAAATCAAGAAAACACCCCCCCAACCCCACCCCCTACAAAACCAGCTGGTTGGGAGAACAGGCTGAGTTCCCAGCAGCTGAGGTACAGAAACAACTAAATGCTCATATTGTTTGGTTGACTTTGCAGGCCTAAGGCCGGTAGCTTGAGCATCTATTAGGAGGCTAACAGTATGCAATATAGCAAATATGGGGATTTCCTTCTGTCTTGTTTTTGAAATCCAATATTGATCTCACTGTTTAGTTTTGTCCTGACTTAATTTAATGTTCTATTTTGATTGGTTTTATTCTGTTTTATTTGATTTTACCATGTCTGATGATATGGACAGCTATTGTGAAAAATAACAAGTGATATTTACTGTTATCCTGTTTTGAAGTTCTGTACCACTTTCACTGTTTTGTTTTGATTGGCTTTATTGTTTTATTTTGTTAGGTTTTATTCTCTTTAAATTAAAAAAAATCACGTAAGACTAATCTCAGAGAAATTAAAGGGAATTTTCCTACTAAAACAGTACATAAATGAGAACTATACATTTTAAGTAACTCAAGTAGGAAAATTTTAAAAGTATTTCAAATGCAGCAAACTAGGGCCAGGGATATAGCTCAGAGGCCAGTGCCTGCCTGGCAAATGCAAGGTCCTGAATTTGATTCTCAGTACCAAAAAAAAAGCAAATACAGTAGAGTAATTCTCTTGTATCTGTATGGTTACATTGTTCTTTAATGTATGAATAGACAAAAGTGCTGATATTTTAACTCATAAACTGCCACTAGCAGTGATTCTCTTTTAGCAAAAGCAAGATTTCACTAATATGGCTCGGTTCATGAACTCAAGGTTAGGTTTTTGCTAATGCCAATTTTCCCTAAACCTATTACAGGTGAAACAAAACATACCATCATAGCCCTACCAACCCGTGAAATTATTTTCCCCCCAAATCAACAAAAACCATGAGGATAATAACAACAACAAAAAAAGACAGAAGTACTGTACTTAACTTTTATAGTTTTTGCCTCACAGTTTTCCTCCCCAGACTATCACTCCTCATTTTGTTGCAGTGGTTTCCATCAGAGCAGGTGGTTTTCAGTCTACATTGCCGTGAGCTGGTAAACTTTCACTGTAGGAAAGTTCCCAGAAAGAAACTTAGCAAGCGATGTGTCCAGGAAGCCCCGCGGCTCTAGGCCATCCTGCCTGCCCAGCTGGTACAGGGCCCGGAAGGAATTTCCAGGCTCCGGGGTCGGTGGCGCGGCCCTTGTGCACTTCGGGAGACACCAGCGCCCTTTCTGATGCCGCGTGGGTGTGCAGGAGCCGCTGGGTCGGTGAGAGGGCAGGACTCACCGGCGAGTAAATTTTATTCTGGGAACTCTTCAAGTAAGGGGGGGGAAAAAAGTAAGTGAAGCATTGGCTTTTAGCTTAGCTAATCTATTAAGCACACAGTGAACCGAGATTCTCTTTGGTCCCAAAGCACGGAAGCTTTGTTAAAATAAGCTCTAGTTAGCTTAGAGGAGAGGTTGGGCGGGTACCTGCTTTGTGCATCTTGAGAGTCAGAACCAGAGCCTGGCACATAATGCATGTTTCTTTGTGAATGAATTAACAAATATCGTTGCTTCTGTTTTCTCTTTATTGTCTGTATTTTAATTTATTCTGGTAATATAAATACATTTTCTAGTTTGTCTTAACTATGTGACTCCAAGGGATAAAATTGCAAATACAGGGCTGGGGTGGTAGCTCCATGGCATAAGCACCTGCCTGGCAAACACAAGTTCCTGAGTTGAATTCCTGGTAATAATAATAATAATAATAATAATAATAATATTGCAAATATAGGTGTTCAGACAAACATAGCATACAGTTTTCTTAATAAAAAAAAAGACAGTTTTTTTTCTACATTAGAAATAAAAGCAATATTCAGGAAAGATTTTAATTTAGATCTTGATCCAAACTTGAGATCGCCTACCAAGTATTACCCTACTAATACCAAGGAAGTTATCTGCTGTATTTGAAGAGGCCAAATGGCATTGGGTCATATTAGGTAATTTGGCTACAGAACAACCAAGCGCTGGTCAATACCACCCCCACTCTCATTAGAGTAGGAGCCAATATTAAAGATCACCAGAAGGTAATCAGATAATGAAGTGCAGCCAGACTACCTTCCAGCAAACTTTTAGTGGCTACTTTTAATTAAGTTGTTGATTGCCTTTGCATCATGGTCTACAGCAATATGTGGACCGTCATACTGGATGTATAATTAGCCAAGCTTTTGGATGCTTGCTTGCTTACTTGCAAGATTCACTGATTTAAGTAAATAAAGGAGCTCTCGGTGAGTCTAGTCGTGTGTGCATTGTGCTGGGGACTGAACCCAGGACCAGTGACATGCTAGCCAATTGCTGTGCCACTGAGCTGCATCCACAGTGGCTCTGAGTGTTTGTTTTTTTAGGGCGCAGATATTTGTATGTTTCTGTAGGTGTTTATTTTCTATTTAGTTTTTGTGTTGTGGATTCTATTTCAAGGTCCACTTTAGTACCAGTTTCCTTATGTCATCTTTGTCCCGAGCGTTGGCTCCCTTTATGACCAAGCTTTCATAAGCACACCATGCTCCGGCCTCAGGAACTACTTACCGTGCACTGTTCTTGGTTCTTGTCTTTGCATGGGACTTTCTTTCTTCCTAGAGCAGTGATGATAAACCTGTGACATTCATACCTCAGCTGGCTGTTACCACTGAAAGCTCTAAAAGTTTTGCCATCACTGTCCTAGAGTTCGTTGCTCTACCTTTTCTGTTTGGTCGATTGATTGGTTGGTTGGAATTCTTGTTTTGTTTTCTGAGACATGATCATGCTATATAGTTCACGCTGGTCTTGGACTCACTATGTATCGCAGGCTGGCCTCAAATTCAGGACAGTCCTTGTTCCTCTACCCCCCAAATTCTGGGATTATAGGGGTGCGCCACCATACTCAGCCTGTCTGCCTTTCTTGTGATGGAAAATATTTGCTCATTCTTTAAGACCTGGACCAACTGGTCTCTTACTAGGAGTACATTTTTCTGTCCATTACCACACTTTTGGGGCAAAGCAAGGACCCTTACTATAGACTCACAGTGTGTGCACTGCTGGTCTAATGTTTTCTCCATTGACGAGTCTGTGTGTTCTTAGAGCACAAATGTGTGACTCTGGGGCAGGAGCAGTGCCTTGGTCTACATTATGCTTCCAGAAGACAAGCAAAATTGCGTCTGGTGCCAAATCCTAGGATGTCATAGAAGGGCAATTAATTAAAATAGTCATACAGTCACATAAAAATATTGAAAAGAAATTGCTTGCAGTTCTAACAATGATTATGTTAGGGTTACAAGATTGAAGCTTTTCGGCAAAAGTCATTACATGACTTTCTTCATTTTATTATTAAGTAAAATATAGTATGATGTGAAAAAGAAATTCTGTAACTTTCACATCAAAACTGTTGCTTTTTTTCTTTCATAATTGTCGTTTTGAGGAACAAAGTTCCTATTCTGATTATAATACTCTCCTTTTATCCATTTCTGAAACTCCTGTTTTTCCATTTAGAGCTTCATACCTGGCCTCAATGGGCACAGGGGTTTTTTTTTTCCTCCACTGAGAAAGTATTCGATATTTTCAGCATCAAATGGTGCTCAGAAAGTCTAATGAACAACGCTGCTGCTGACGCTAATACAGTACAGCCTAGTGTAGAGTGATAGCAAAGTCCTGAAAGGGTTTTCCTGTGTGTTATAAAAGCTTCTCCTCAGGCTTTTAAACCTGTGGCCCCAAAGAATAAAGCTGTAAATACAATTCTGGGGCTTTGTCTAAAGGGCTTTGAGCAAAGCACCTTTGCTGTAGCATCTGGATCTCTATAGTGACCACTGTGCTCTCCTTCCAGAGCACAGAATCGCGGGGCAGGAGCAGGAGCATGAGTGCTAGAGCTCAGTAGCTTAGCTTTTTTTTTTTTCCTTCTAATCTTATGAGTACATGTTTTCAGTTTTTGGGGGTTTTGTTACTGTTGTTACTGTTTTTTGAGACAGGGTCTTGCTATGTAGTGTAGACTGGCCCTGAACTCACTTTTGTAGCCCAGGCTGGTCTCACCTCAAACTTGCACAATCCTCCTGCCTCAGCTGCCCTCAAGTGCTAGGATCTCAAGCATGTGCCACCACGCTCGACTGGGTTGCTTAGTTTTAAGTGTCAGCTCTGTTACCTAACTGTGTGACCTGGTCAAGTTTTAAACTTACTATGCCTTGGTTCCCAATTTTTAAAATGAGAGAAGGGATGGTGGTATTTTGTAGCATTGTCATGAGGTTTCAACAAGGTAAAAACTGCTAAGTTCTTTGGTTGTAATACAGTTTTATCAATTCTAAGATGCACATTTTTCAGATTTCAACATTTGTGAAATGAGAATGTGTCTTACAGTTAATGTAATATTTTTTTTCGTGCTAAGGGTTGGACCCAGGGCTAAGCATTTCCACTATGTAGCTGTATCCCCATCCCCAATCTAACTTTTAAATAATCATTTTGTCATCATTTAATGGGTGACTTTTTTTTTTTAAATCAATGGTCCTTAAAATAATGGTGTACCTTAGAGTTTTAGATTTCAGTAACTAATCCTAACAGCGATCAGTTAATGTCAACAGACATCAGCGGTATCCTCAGTGTGACCATTGTTCTCATGGTTCCAACCTGTATGTGACATTTGACTGTTTATCTGTGCCAGACTATATATCTCAGTTTCATGTACTTGCTTTCACTGATGTGTGCTTAAAAACAATCTAGTGAGCTGCTTTCCATAATTTGTTTCCTTTCATCTAATGTAAACTGCCGATCAGTTCATGCAGTTTAGATTATTCACTGTACCATTCTTAGGGAGCTACTAAAATGTTCGTCAACATTCAGTCTGTTGAAGAAAAATAGAGAAGACAAATTCTTTATTTTCTCTATTGATATGTTTTTCTAAGTCCCTTGAAAGAAGTGCTTCTTTTTCTCAGCTAGCAGAACTAAGCCACCATTGTACCACTCTAGATTTACTGGTTTGCTCTTTTTGCCAAGAGAGAGAAGAGGCAGTTTATTGATCTGCAACAAAGGATTGAACTGTGGCCAAACCTTTTCTGGTTTATACAATGCAGTGATATAAGAATCTGCATGTCATTAAGAAGAACAAGTCCCCACAGTTTGAGGCCACCTGTCAGACATGAACAATAACTGGGTGAAATCGATGCACAATATACAACTGTTCTCTCCACACAGCCACTGCGGGCACCCAGACCCAGTGACGGGTGTCTTGTTCTTGTGCACGTGCTGTGCTTGTAGTGCCTAATTTTAGGCTTCCACCTCCTTTTGATTTTATTATTCAGTTCTAGGGGAGATAGGAGAGGCTAATTTAGATCTGAAGTAAATATCTTATGCCCGATGAAGGAGGTTCAATAATAGGAGAGAAACTTGGGCCAAAGTTTATGAAGCTTGGCTAGGAAGATTCCGGGCACATCTCCATCCAGAAACCTTGACACGTACTTCATTCACCCATAACGCATGCAGCTTGTCTCTTCTCGTCTGCTCTTTGCCCTGCAGATCTGGGATGGTAGTGTTTACAAGCCCCTACAAAGCAAGAGTATGAACACAGAAGGCTACGAAGGGGCCAGTAAACAGGATTAGGGATTAGGTTACTGTCAGTGTTGGCGTTTAGCAGTATAATTTGTTGAATAATATAAAATCTGGACTTTCCTTTATGTTTTGTTTCTTCCCCTTGTACTCTTCCCAGTTCCTCACAGTGGTGTTTGTAAAACTGCACTTGTCAGACACTGATAGCTATTTGTTCCTCTTCCTAAAAGACAAGTCTTGTTCTCTTCCGCCTTTTAGTTCAGAACTTACACAAAGGTTATTGCTCTCCAAGTTCAAGGCCCTTAACCTGAACTCTAGTGCCCCTGTTCTCTGGGGATGTTAGGTGATTGCTTCTTAGTCAAAGAGATCAGAGTGATCCTGTCCCGGTGTGCTGCCAGCCAGAAGCTGGGACCAGCAGGTTTAGGACCTGGTCATGGGTGTGTGTGAGCCCAGTGCTGGTTGCTGTGACTGGAAAAATCTGCAGCAGGGGATGCTTGGCAGAAGTAGCCTTTGGTGGGTGTGTTTGGGGGGGGGTCACTAAGCTGCTTCCATAGTAGTTAGCATTGAATTGTGGTATAAACTGATTTGAGGAATGAGCAGTGTCACTAGCTCAGCACCAAGTCTCATCCAGTGTAATCAAAGCCACCAGCCTTTCTCTACCCTTTCCTTTGTATTTACAAATGTTCCAACCTCTTGTCATCTTCAGCTCTAGAGACTGGTAGTTTCCTTTTGTGCAGCATTTTAGAATTCTTTTTCCATTCTATGATGATTTTTAAAGCAGATAAAATCAGATTAACAATATGAGTAGAGATGTTTCTTTTTTAATAATTGTTATCACAAAAGTAATAAAAGAGCTGAGATCATCATTGCTTCATCCTGGGACTGCTTTAATTAAGCATTTAAGTAGACGCGTACATATTTTTAATAAAATTTGGCTTACGATTTAATTGATAGCATCTTTAAAATCAGTAATACTTAAAATAATGGTGCACCTGAAAATAGGCGACATTTTAGATTTTAATAGCAGTAGGATTGACTGACTGTTAGCTGATGGCCATGTTATCATCAGTGTGATCATCTTAGTTTTTCTTTAACATACTTTCAGTATTTTTATCAGATTATTTGAAACTCTTACATGATTTCAGTGACCACATGAGAATCCAGTATGTGTTTGTGTTATTAATTTAACATCCTCATGCCATTGGGGTTCTCAATTAAAGCTTTAATTTCCAGCTTGGGATTTATTTAGCTCATCTTCTTCTGGTTTGGTGGGTGTAGAGCTGATAGTGTAGGCACAATAGACATGGAATATTTCTCTGTGTGCTGTTGTTTGCTTTCTTTATCGTCGTTTTTCCAAAGGCATTTTCACACAGTAAATGTTAGAGCAGTACTTTTTTCCTAGCTTATTTTTTATTTGTTTTGAATTTTGTGATAACATGTCTTGTTATAGTAACCTGAGGTAACTTCAAAATAGAAAATGTAAAATAAGAACTTTGTAGCCCAAATGGTGTTTAATGTTTTCAAACTGTGTGCCCTGTCAGTAACTTAGTTTATTCAACAAGACAGTGGAAGATACTGAAATTTGTTTATATTTTTAAGAGGTGTCTGACTGGATCACACATGTGTTTTATCTGCATGGAGGAAAGATAGGGTGTGGGAAAGACTCGATATCTCAGAAGAATTTGCACAGTCAATTTTTTCAAGAAACATGTATGTTTGGGGCTAAGAATCACTTTGAAATTACAGTTGAAGGAATGAATATTTGAAAAGGAGGATGAACTTAAAAACCAGAATAGTTTGGGGGTGCTACAGAATGACGCATTTGAAGACCACCCTTCTAATGTAATCGCTCCTGAATTTTCTGTAAGAGCACTGTGTTTAAACAACAAAACAAAACAAAATAAAAAACGTTGTGTTTTTGAGAATTTTCAGTCCTGGTTGGTCCACCCCGAGGCCTGTGCTCCACCTTTATACTGAGTGACCAGCACAGCCTCTCCTGGGGACCTGGGTCCCAGTCACACAATTCCAATTTGCTTTCTTTATTAGCAGTCATGTTTGTAAACAGAACTCTTAAGATTTAGTGTTGTACATATTTTTAAATGACCCTTGTTGATGATGCTCTGTTTATTGTTTCAGGTTGAATGCCTTTCGGAACTCGATGCATAAAATTTGTATGACTCCTCCCTCCTTTCCTGGTCTGACCTTGGGTTCAAGCCAGCATGGCTCATGCCGAAAAGGTTAATAATGGCTGCGCCTCAGGTAACTAAGATGGGGTGGGGTGGGGGGATCTGGTCTGTCTTTGCTAAAACTAATTCCTGTTTCTTTTTTTAATGGCTGGTTAATAGCAAGTTGCCTAGATAAGTAAGATTTCAAAGCAGTTTTCTTTTTTGTTGATTTTCCTTAATCTATTAGAAAAAATTACTTTTATCTTTAGAGTCTTTAGGTACTGAAATCAGATAAATTACTAAGTGGATTCTCTTGAAATAGTAAAAGGGAAATGCAAAATCCTGAATGGTGATACAAGGATAACATACTCCTCTTGCTTTTTTTTCTGAGGGGTCAAATGAGGAGAGAAGAAATGGGTTTGGATGCTGAAAACCAATTTCTGGTAGCTTTTATTTTATGATGCTAACCAGAGAGAAAGGAGGGAAGAGATGAGTATTTTCTATAAAGTGATTTCCAGAGAAAAATATGCAATAAACCATATTTTGAATCATAAAGACTTGTATTCTAGTTCTTCTTTTGTTATAGTAAAGATCTGTATAGTTTACATAACTTACATCACTTGTGTAAGATTTGAGAGAAATGTATAGAACAAATAGAGAAAACATCCTCCTAAGAGATGGGATGTGACGGAGGTTATACGTTGTCCAAAGAGCGTGTCCAGGGGTCATTCCTGTCTAGAGTTGTCAAAAAATAATCAATAGAAAAGTGTATGTAGGTTATAAATACACGTGGTTTTTTTTTGTACCGGGTATGGAACCCACGACTTCGCACTTCCCAAGCAGACAGTTACATTGCTGAGCTAAATCCCCAGCCCTAAATACACTATTTTAAAATGTAATTAACATAAGAACATTGCAGGCCCCACCAAGATGATGAGATAAAGCAGACTTTGTGGCATTTAATGAGGACCAATTACTCAGCTTTCCTATGAGAAAAAGATCAATTATCTGGGTTCTTTGAACGTTTTAAATGTGAAGTAAATTATATGAATTTTTTCATTTTTTAGGGATAAAGTATTATATTTGCCGGTACTTCTCCTAGATATGCTGGGCCACAAAGGGTTCCCCCATACCTCCCCAGAAAATCACTGCTTTGGAATTAACAGAACATGAGTAGAAATCTCAGGCAAAGGAGGAGTCAGGACAGTGGCAAGGGAAAGAAACACTTTTTATGGTCTTCGGAATAAAACAGAAACCACTTGAAAACAGCCAAGAAAAGTATTATAAAACAAAACTATAGCTTCTCTCAGCTGTAAAACCCACGTGGTGACTGTCGTCTCACACTGGTGGTGTTGTTTAGAGTGAAAACTGGATAAGGGATGATTCACAAGTCCTTGCAATCTGACTTCCCCATTGAGTCTTTCAGTTAGATTCACTAGGGACACTGACGTTAAAGGGCTGTTAATAGTATTTATAAAATGTATCACGATAGATTTCTGACATAAAAATGTATAAAAGTTGTATGACAAGTACCTAGTACACCACTTACCTGAAGAAGTAAACTACCAGTGCTAGTACACAGCAGATTGAGAACTTACTTTGTGCCAGGCACTGCTTGTTACCAAAGAGACAGCAGGGAACAACACAGGCAGATACCCCTGCCCTTCAGAAATGTACATTCTAGTGGATGTTGGAGTTGCTGATGTAAGGGTGGCCTGGTAAAAGAGAGAATAGGCTTCCAGGAAAGGAGCATTGCTTGTTCACTTGAAATTCAGAGTTAACTGGATGTTATACTGCAACTATTACACTTGGCAGTCTTGCTCGTGCAGCCTGCGGGATTGCACCCCCATTCACCCCTCTTCTTCCACAGGGATACCAACCGTTTGTGCGAGTGTTATTTCTTCACCAGAGCTTTAATCTTCTGTTGACTGGTACAATTTTGTATTTGTTAATTTTAAACATTTTAATTTTTACTAAATAGTATTACTAATAGTACCGCACTGTCTTTTGTTAGTGTGGTGAAAAAAGAAGAACCTAAAATGCTCTTGACCCTTCTCTTACAGCTAGCTAGGAAGTAAGTTAGGATCCTTGGTTAGGAAAACAGCTGTAGTGTGTTTTCTGCAGGTGAAGAAAGGAGACAGTTTGCTTTTACCCAGGTTCCTGAATCTTGTTGGCGAACTAGGTACACTGATTGATACCTCTCTAAATACTAATTAATGTTGCAAAACTTTAATTAGAGCTTAGAATTCCTTCAGAAGCCAAATAACCAGTCTTATATGTCAGATGAAGATAATAACACCTGTTCTATGTTTTTCACAAGAAAATTGCAAGGAAAAAA
>PVJX010045591.1:0-12596 GCA_004027295.1 Dolichotis patagonum | reverse complement strand
CGGGGCGTGGGAGGCTTCTGGAGGCCACAGGAGAGCCTTTGTCAGCATCTTGAAGTACGGGCTTCCTGGAAGTTACGGTTTTAACTGTGTGCTGAAAACCAGCTGGGAGGCAGCCTTTGAGGAAGGGGAAGGAGTTGTTCCGGTGGAGACAGCAGCGCATGCAAAGGTCCAGAGTGGACTCTGGGAGTGTTTAGGTGTGCTGCTTGGCCAGGGACAGCAGTCTGGTCAGGACAGAGCTGGCGACTTTGGCTGTGTGGGTGACTGTGGGATCTTCAGGCAAAGGCGATGGAGGAAAGAAGGGTGAGGGGCTGGTGGGCACCCACAGTCCTGGCCCGTCACAGGCACATGCAGTAGTTGAGTCTCTCCTGAGTGCTGAGGCCACTCGCCTGTCAGGGAACACAGTGAGCCTGGGGAGCCCAGACAGCGAGAGATGCAGGTGGCAGGTGTGGCAAACACCCCCACAGCCTCAGCTGGCTGACCCATCTGGCATTCCCAAGCCCCTCACCCCGGCAGACTGGGAAAGAGAACTCATTCAGGTTCTCAGCCCTCCCATCAGCTACAAGTGGCCATTTGACACAATTCTGGCCAAGACCCAAAAAGTGTCATTAGATTCCACTGAGGGTGCCACGGATATAGCTCAGTGGCACAGCACCTGCCTGGCAAGCATGAGGTCATGATTCCAGGTAGGGGAAAAAAAAAAAAAGAGTCCATGGGAATGGGTTCTGGGAAGTTATTTTTCTTCATAATAAGAAACAAATGTTCTCAATTCACTCTACATTTAACCATTTCTCTTCTCTCCATCTTAAATGTGGATGCATATGCAATGGCAGGAGGAACAGCAGCCACACTGCAAACAAGGGGGGATTTAAAAACAAACAGACAAACAAACAAACAAACAAGGGGGATAAAGACAAAAGAATGACCAGACATTGGTTCTGACATCCATCAGGCTGGTGAAACAGTGCTGATCCTGGTTGATCTCCAGGCTCACTGTGATAACAGAAAATATAAACACCTACCTAACTGTCCAGGTCGCTGTGATGTTAGGTTTCTTTCAAAAACATTCTTTATAGAAGGCAAGTATTTGATAAGCTGCAGATAAGAAAGGGAAAAGAGGCTGGGCAGGAGTCGCAGAAAATAAAGCCTAAGGAAAGAGACGTTTTCTTTTAAGGTAGGAGAGTCCTGAACAGTGTTTTACAGCAACACTGATTGATTGCATAGGGGGGAGGGGACAGGCACAGCAGTTTACACACAGTCAGTCATGTAATTCCCAGCAGTCGCCTGGGTCAGGCTTTCGCCCCATCCTTCAGAGGGAAATGCAGCCCAGAGAGGAAAGGTGACTGGGCCAAAGGTCCCACAGTTAGCGGACGAAGGCAAGACCCAGTCTGTGAGTCACAAGGGGTAGGGGGCAGGGCCAGTGTGCGGCGCCCCCCACCCCACCCCGCCCTCGGGCACCTGCTTCTCCAGCAAGCCGGGCGACACCCTGCGGCCTTCGGGCTCGGTCACCGAGGGCGGGCTCCGCACTGCGGGAGGAAGCCCAGCCCCAGGCTCCCCTGCGGGGTTGACAGGACGTGGCCGGAGACGCAGCCCAGCCGGGGGCTGCGGACTTGCAGGGAGCAGCCGGGCCAGCGCGCCGGAGTCCGCAGACGTGCGCCGGAAGCACTGTGACCCTGCGAGCCGGGTGGCCCTCGCTGAACCTCAGCCTCCCGCTGGGCGAAGTGGAGGCGGCACTGCACCCCCTGGCGGGTGCAGAAAGCCCCCGAGCTCAGCGTGGTAGGCACGCGGAGGCCCCGCGCCGAGCGTGGACCAGGGTGCGCGCCGGGCTCGGGACCGGGGACCCCGCCCCGCCCCAGCGCTGGCCCCAAGCATTTCCTGCCCGGCCTCAGGAAATACCAGACCCCCGCCCCCCGCCGCCCCCGCGCCTCCGCGTCAGCAGCGGGGAACTGGCTTCCCCGCCCCGAGCGGCCCTTCCCGCTTCCGGCCGCCGGCCTCGCCCCTAATCCGCCCGCGGGGAGCTGGGCCCGCCGAGCTGGGCCTTCGGGAGTCTCCCGCAGCAGCCCCAGCCTTCTGGACGCATCTGCGCCTCCCCTCCCTCCGACCGCTCCTCTCCAGCTCCTCATTCCCGAGCTGCAGACATTTTAAATGGAGGTCGCACGAGCAAGGAGTTAAGCACGGCCCAGTAGTCCAGACTGTGCATCGCATCAGCAAGTGTTTATTGAACACTTACTTCGTGGCAGGCCGCGGGCCAAAGCTTGGGCAGGAGGCGAGTTGTTTGTGTGGGATGGGATTGCAGTAGAAGAGATGGGGGTGGTGAAGGAATAAGTACCAGGCTCAGAGCCAGAGGTGCCACAGAGCCTGGCCAGGCTCAGGGAGGTGTCAGGGCTGCTCTCCCCGGGAAAGGGCAGCAGATGGGAGAGCAGGCTGAGGCAGGCGGATGTAGTTAGGTTATTCCGGAGGCCAGAGGAATGGGATGCTGCGGGTTGCCCAGGGTCACGGAGTGAGGCTGGAATTTGACCTCCTGGTCCGGGAACCGGAATCGGGAACCTGGCTTTTGAAAGCAGCTCCCACCCCCACCCGGGCACCTGAGGAGCTGTGGCCCCTCCTCGTAAGCTAGTCAGGCTTCAGCTTCTGGGCAGGCATGGAACAGGGGCAGGGGCGTGCTGGAGGGACACCCAGGCCTGGAGAGGCTGCGGCGGAAGTTCCCGTGGGTGGTGAACTGTGGTGGCCCTGATGTGGTTTCCTGAAGGCCCCTGTGGTTCCAGCGTGGGCACTGTGCCTGCCTCCTGTGGCTTCTTCCTGTGCAAAGCACTGATTGGCACATACTCTGCTTCCGAGGGCTGGTAGCTCAGCTGGGACCCTTCTCCCTTTCTGGTACCTTCTTGGAGGCTGGGACAGTATTCCTGTGCCACTGAAGAGGAAACCAGATTCCGAGTGGGGAATTGGGCAGTCCAGGTTACACAGCAGGACTCTGCCCGCTCAGTGCTTGGAGATACGTGATTTATTCCACCATGTTTCATTCATTCATTCATCACTTCATTCATTCATCACTTCATTCATTCATTCATTCATTCACTGTAATAATCACATGTCCCTAGGGTACCCGCCACTCCCTTGCACGCTGGCCTAAGGCTTCCAGTTAGGCACCTCCGATGACGGGGCCTAGCCTGGAAAGCTGATGATGACGGGGCACGTCCCTGTCCCCCTGCAAACCTATGCCCAGATTTTGAGGTGTTGGAGTCTCTTTCCGGGGAGGGTTTCTAGATTTTGTCTGTCCTGAGCAAAGAATTGGTCAAAACAAACACAAATAGTAGCAATGTTTTATTAAAGGAAGGAAAAAAAACAGGCTCTGCAGAGAGTAAAAGTAGAGAAAGTGCCAAGTGCAAGTTGGAAAAGAAAGTACTTTCACTGCAGGAGACCCGCCCCCCTGCAAGAAAGAACACAGCAGCAAAACTTGAATGTGACTGTGCTTCCTATCACCCACTCCTCAGGCCTGATGCCAGGTGTAGGTGCCCTGTCAAAAGCCTGCTGACATCTGCGGGGAGGTCCACGTGCATTTCTGGGAACCGTTCTGCGCCTGTGTCCTGGGAGTCTGGGAAATCTGATGGCACAGCGCTTGCCTGGGAGGGCTTTGAGCTCGTGGTAGAAAGGTGGAGAGCAAGCATCCATGCTGGGAAAGGGCGAAGCGTGAGGGGCTGCCCGCCCTCCCGGTCACCAGCCCAGTGCCATGGGAGACAGAGTCCACTCACTGTGGGGGAGCTAACCTAGTCCTGCGGGAAACGCACTCACCCTTTTTTCCCCCTGGTATTGGAAGCTGAACTCAGGGTCTTTGCGCTGAGCTATACTCCCAGTCCTTTTTATTTTTTATCTTGAGACAGATAAAAATCACAAAGTTGCCCAGTCCGAGTTGGAACTTTTCGGTCCTCTTGTGTCAGCCCACTTGAACCTCCCAGGGTGCTGGGATTACAGGTGTGTGTCCCAGGGAATCTCTCTCAGTAGCCAAGTCACCTCTTCAAGGTTACTCCTTCCAACCCTGCCACAGTCACGGGCAAATTTCAGCGTGAGTTTCAAGGGGCCCACCCATATTCGGGCCCTGGCACTCACCCAGCTGTGAAATGAGGCCCATAGAATCCCTACTTCAGAGGGTGGTTCCACAGCATGGCCATGTGAAGACGGTAGTCCTCAGCACAGTACGGGCAGGTGGGAAGGGGCCCAGTGCCCCGTCGGGGAGGGAGGAAGGCAGAACAGTCTCCGGGCTCAGCCTCCTTAACCCTGCCTGCCAGAGACTAGCCCATTTGTGACAAGCGGCAAGTGCCTTCACTTCCCTATGCCTCATTTTCCTCACTGGGGCAGTGGGGGGTAAAGCCCCACTTGCCTGGGCTGCCCTGAGGGCAGATAGGACCCTGCTCCCTCAGGGTCCCTGCTGTTACTGGGCCTCTGGTGTGTGTTACAACCCTGCACAGATGAGTGGTGAGCGAGGCACTGTCACACCTCCATGACATGGATGTGGGATGGAGGTTCAGCAAGGTTCGAGGTTATGCAGAGTGTCACAGCTGGCCAGGGTGGTGTGGGCCGGAATCCCAGCGAGGCTGACTCATATTGCCGGGGCCCCCTGGCTGACAAGGCACTCGAGTTTGTGACTCGAGTTTGCAGGAAGAAGGGGAGGAGGAGGTACCGGTAAGCTGAAGGGAAGCCACGACTTTGGCTTTCTCAGAAATGGAAGTGCTTGATGAGGTCTGCCGTAGAGTGGTTGGGGCTGGCCCAGCCAGGGGTCAGCCAGTGGCCAGTGGCTGCCTGGGAATCCTTTGACATAGCTCCCTTGACAGGCCCCAGGGCAAAGACTGCCTCTGGAACAGCACCAGGGTTTTAGCCGACGCCTCAGCCTGAGCACAGCTGCAATTGGGGTTCGATCCCTGACCAATAGGTCAGCGTTCCCTACTGGCACAGGAGTCTCAAGTCCTCTTGGGCTCTGTCTCAACCTGCTGTGTGACTTCAGGGCCAGACATGGGCCTCTCTAGGTCTAGCGAAGAGGCAAGTAGCTGGGATGAGTGGACAGCCCCGGCCCTCCCTGTCTGGCAGTCTGTGAATCCGTGGACTGACTGGTGGGCACTGGGAGTCGCCAGAGCCAGAGCTGGGAGGAACTGGGCCAGGTGAGCTTCCCCCTGGAAAGCAGGCTGGAGTGGAGGCTATCTGGGCCGGCCAAGGTGGGTAGAGAAGGTGGGGTCTCGAGGACAGGCCTTTCTAGCCACCAAAAGAGCAGTCGGTGATTCTAACATGAGTGCTTGAGGTACTTGCGAGGGGCTGATGTGACGCTCTTCCTGGTGAGCCCCTGCCAGCTCGGGACAGGGCTGTGAGGAAAATGAGGCTCCGAGTGCATCCCAGCATACACCTGAGACCTGATACCACCAGCAGAGAGCCTAGGACAGGAACTCAGTTCTAGAATCCGCTGCCACAATGACACTGAGCTGCCAGCTGCCCATCCCTCCCCACTGGGTCCCATTCAGAGCACCCATGGCTGAGAGTAGAGCCCACCAGGGTTCTGCGTGCTGTCTAGTCTTTCCTCCCTGGAGTCAACACCCTCAAGCCCTGCTCCCTGGGGCCAGGACCTTGCAGGGGTCAGAGGCACCGATAAGTGATAACTGGTCCCCGCCTCCTTCCCAAAGGAAGGAAGGACACCCTGATCCTGCCTGGACAGCAGGATGACAGAACCTAAACAGGGTGTCACTATCCAGGGGGCTGGGGCCGGGAGGAAGAGCAGCCTGAGGCTTTTCTCTAAGATTGTGATCATTTAAGAAGGCTCCTAGGGCAAGCGCCTTCCTGAATCTTACAGCCTGCTGGCAGACAGCCAGGCCCTGCGGGGGAAGAAGAGGGTGGTTTTTCCACGCAGAAGGAACAGCACACGGGGAAGTCAGAGGCAGGCTGGGGAGGCCATCTCTGCCTCCAGACCAGTGGTGGGATGCTGTATTAGCTGTTTTGTTTCTGGGACCAAATACCTGATACCCCCAACTTAAAAGAGGAAAGATTTAATTTGGCTCACATTTTAAAGAGGATTCAGTACATAGCTAGCTGGCCTAAGACAAAAACATCACGCAGAAGGGCATGGCAGAGCCGAAGAGTTTAGTTCATGGTGACCAGGAAGTAGGGTGGAGGGACAGTGCCAGAGAGGAAAGGGACCAGATACAGTCCCCAAGGTCACCCAAACATGCTCAGAAGTGTGCTTTAATAATCCCCTAAGCAGCTCCCTGGCCAATCAAATTGACCGTTAAATTTTTTTCTTTGTACTGGGAATTGAACTCCCAACCTTGCACTTGCCAGGCAGGCCCTGTGCCACTGAGCTATATCCCCAGCTCTGACAAATTTAACCCTGACAGTTTGCAGAATGCCAAGGGTATATTACCAGCAGGTGAGGCAGAGAAGGCAGTCCCTTCCCCACGCTGGAGATCAGAGTTCCCATCTGTTCAATGGGTATCACTTGAGACCAGGAATGGGGAGGCAGGGCAGGTGCCAGCTGGCTGGCCTCTCCCTTCCGCCTTTGCCTGGGCATGTGGGAGGCTGGTACCTAGCAGCCCAGATGGAGAGAATGGAGATGTGGTTTTTGTTCTCATCTTTCATCTCTGAGCCTTTCGCTAAACACATCTACAAATATTAATAACAGTGTCAGCTTCGTGTCCTCTACTTGAATTTATTTTGGGTTAAAGAAAGTAATGAAGGCAAGAGGAGATAAGACAGGGAAGAAAAGAGGAAACAGAGGGAAGTAAGGCAGGAGGAGGAAACCAGGAAGGGGAGAAGGAGGCAAAAGAAAGAAAGAGATGGGGAGAATTTTTTATTTCTGGGCTAAAATAGCCCCAATCTTTGCATTTTTTCACCCGTCTCTGACCTTCTATCCTTTCTGGACCCCTACATCTTGGTCTCATGTGGCTGTGTCTATGTCAGCCTCTCCCACAGCTCGTAAGCTTCTGGAGGCCAGGAGCATAAGAGAGTCGGGAGGAGGCAGGGAGACTGTCTTGGAGATGTGTTCCCAGGTGCCTGGATCCATTGGTAGAGTCCAACAGCCTCGATGCTGAGCCTGGTCCAGCGTGAAGTGTCCAGTCCGCTTGGCATTCCTCCAGCCAACCTCAGTCCTGCGTTTAAGTGCTTGGTCTTGCTGGCTTCTCACCCATCAGCAAAAAGACATCATGTAAATCTTTTTTTTTTTTTTGTACCGGGGATCAAACTCACAACCTCGTGCTTGCAAGGCAAGCACTTAAGCCACTGAGCTAAATCCCCGGCCCAACATCATGTAAATCTTAAGCAGTTGTATCAGTTTACTGGGACAGAAATAGAGTACATGCTTAGCTTGTTGGGCACCCTGAGTTCAATCCCCAGCACTGCAAAAGGGAGAAAGAATAACAACAAAAATGAGCCGTATATGGATGGATTTAATGAATACCACAAGTATGCAAGCCTGGAACTCTCAAAAAATTAAATGAAAACCATGATGGTGATGCCTGTGGTGGTCCATGTCTGTAATCCTAGCATCCTGGGAGGCTGAGGCAGGAGGACCATAAGTTCGAAGGCTGGCAATTTAGTGCATCTGCATCACCCTTCTTCCAATCAGGGCACAGCTTGGGCTCTAGTCAAGTTGGGACAGAGAGGTGCCTGTCTGCTTCTGGGTAGTGTGGAGACAAATGAGAATCTGCTACAGTCAACTAACAGCTAGTCAGGACACCAGCCAAGGAGAATGATTATGTGCCAAGGAAGTGTGTGTCCAAACCAAGACGTCAGAACCTTGATCATTGTATGCCTGAAGCCGTAGCTCTGGAGATTTTAGTTAAATGAGTTGAGTGATTCTAATTATCATTTAAGCCAGTTTGAAGTGGGTTTTTCTATAGTTCTAATGGATGTATTGGCTTGTGGGCTAGGAAGTCCAGGGTGAGAGAGTCAGGCATGGCTGGTTAAAGGTGTTCCATGTCATCGGGGTACCTGTTTTTTCTCTCAACTCTGCGCCTACCTGTTGGTTTCCTTCTTAGGCTGGTTCTTCAATGTGCATCTACTCCATACATATACTCACAAACTCAGCAGCCGGATGGAAGAATTTTCCGTGATTCTCTGGAGGTCCTGGGCTTGCCTCCTACTGGCCTGCCTTGAGTCAGACACCCCTTCCTGAACCCCTCACAGTGACCTGAGGGAGAATGCTGTTTGACTGAGCCTCAGTTGTACACCTGCCCCTCAGAGCTAGCAGGAGGCACCCCCTCCTTTTAGCCTGTTTAAATTCCTCTTCAGTTTAGCTCTGCAATCCAACAGGCCTGGAATTTTCTGCTGCGTGTATTCTTGACTCCTCCGTCCTTCTAGGATTCTGGGGGAGGGAACGGGATGACTCTGCTAGACTCGGTCTTTTTTTTTTTTTTCCCCCAAACAGGGTCTTGCTATGTTGTTCAGGCTGGCCTTGAACTCACTACGTAGCTCAGACAGGCCTTGAACTCATGGTGATCTTCCTGCCTCAATTTTCCTAGTCCTGGGATTACAGGGGTACACCACCACACCTGGCAATGCTTCTTTTCTTCTAAATCCATTATACCCCAAATCCCTTAAAGAAACTTTAAATCCATAAATTAATTTAGTTGATAAACCAGTTATGGTGGCACATACCTGTAATCCTAGAATTCTGGAGGCTGAGGCAGGATTGCTTTGAATTCAAGGCCAACCGGAACTATATAATGAGACCCTGTCTCAAAAAGCCAAAACATAAGCAAGCAAGACTAGTTGATAAAGGACAGAAACCTAATTTTAAGATAAAGGAACAAACCAGGCTTTTCTGTCTTTTTTTTTTTTTTTTTGAGACAGGATCTCCTTAGGTAGTTCAGACTGACAAAGCCATTCTGGTCCTTCCCCCAAAAGCCTTAGAAGGAAGGAGAAGTCAAGAACACAAACAGCAGAAAATTCTAGGCCTGTCTGATTGTCAAGCCAGGCATTTTGCTATAATCTTAGGATCTGGGAGGAGGCTTAGGTAGGAGGGTCTCCATGAGTTCAAGCCTGGGTTACATAGCAAGTTCAAGTCCACCTTGAACTGCATAGCTAGAGTCTGTCTCAAAATATCAGAAAAAAAAAAAAAAGGAATAGATTGAGAGGGTTCAAAAATGTTTTTAGGCAAAACTTCTTTGTTTTGCTTTTTTTTTTTTTTTTTTTTACTACAGGGTCTTGATATGTAGTTAAAGCTGGCCTCAAACTCCCGGTGATCCACTTGGTTGAATCTGCAAATTCTGGGATTATAGCGGTGTGCCACCACGCCTGGTGAGGCAAACATTTTAGATTACCTCCTCTAAAGACTGGGCGCCCCGACTTTCATCTGTAAAATGAACTATTCTCTTTCTGGAGCGGGCTGTCCTTCAAAAGCACATACAGCTGGGATGCAGCTCCTCAACGCAGCACCCACCTGGCAAGCACGAGGTCCTAAGTTTGATTCCTGGTACAAAAAACAAAAACAAAACCAAAAAACCCCCATGTACGAATTTCTGGCTCCAAGCAGTAGTGAACTATCTCTTGAGGACACGCATTCTACTTCTCTGCATGTGAACTTCCACTTTTCTGCCCAATGCCTTTATGCCTCTTCCTCATCCTGCAAGTTCTTGTTCTGTGACAGAATGTTGCAAACTTGTAATTGAGGTAGGATAGGTTTAGGTTCCCCATCTCTGCTTCGGAAACCTTGGACCCTATCTGATGACAAAGCCAAGGTGTTTGGTTTTATTTTCAGACACAGTCTAGCTAAATTGCTAAATTGCCCAGGCTGAACTCAAACTTTCAGCCTTCCTGTCTCAGCTTCCCAGAGAGCTTCAATTACAGGTGTGTCTGCCACCTCTCCCTGCTTGTTGTCTGCCAATCTCCCGCTCAGAGTCCCTCCTCACTTGAAGCCCTCCTCTAATCCCACAGAAATCCCTGGCTTGCTCTGCCCTCCCTCCTTCCCTCCCTCTCTCTCTGTCCCCCCCCCATGGAATACCGCCCTCTTACTAGCTGCAGTCATTCCATATATCCATATAGAGCCAATTTCCAAAGCCTTGGAAGGGCAGACAGTCATTGTGGGAGGCAGCTGAGATAGCAGAGATAGTATAGGCAGGCTGATAAGGCTGCCTATAATGGGAGCCAGTGCAGAAGACCAGCAACCTTGAAGGAGACAGACATTTCTGCTGTGGGCCAGATCTCAAGGAAAAAAACAAAACAAAACAAAACAAATGCAACCACACCCTAAGTATAAATTGATATTCTAAATAGGTATCAGTCACCTTGAGGAAGTCAGAAGGAACCATTAACCCAACGCTTACCAGCAAAGCTATTCTATATTCATGCCCACTTGCTACATGACTCGCCTCCCCATTTGATACCGATTTAACCAAATTTACTGAGTAATTACGCTTGTAATCTTACTGGTTGACCATAGTTCTGTCCCACCTCATGCCCCCCTGCCTTGTGAGTTTCCATTTTTCCCTACCTTAGGCCCTCTTTACCTCTTGGTTTTGCTCTATACAAGTCTCTAGAGAAGATGGGGTCCTTGGCAACCCACTTGGGACCCCCTGTGTCTCTCTCTGGGACAGAAGCTCTCTGTCTCTCAATAAATATATTTTGCTCTTAACCTCTGTTGTTCCTAAAAATTCACTGTTTGGTTTTAGAGACCACAAACTCATACTGCACATCTATTAGGTTGGGAGTTCTTTCCTCTGTATCAATGCCAGCTCAGTCCCCTTCGACTGCCTTGGGAATGGAAAAGTGTCAGCTTATTCTACTCTCAACTCTGCAAGACTCCTATAGACTTGGCAGAACCTAGATTTGAATTCTAGCACTGCTGTGTGTTCCCTTTGTCTGCTCATCTGTAAAATGGTAAAAGGGCTGCTGACTTCAAGGGTACATGTGAGGGAGTGTGATATACTTTGAAGGGGTTTGGGGAAGGAGGAATGACTTAGAGGAATTCAGGAATGTCCCCTCTGACCTTGCATGTGGGTGATGGTCCTCTGGCCACTCCCAAAGCTGGTTCAGTTTCTGGCTTTCCAGCTTATTTCCTGTCATACATTTGTCAGCTTGTCTACCCCTTTCTCTGTATTCAGCTCTTTCCCAAGTTTGTGTCTTATCTCTGTGACTAAACACATTTGCTAGCAGGGTGATTCAGGGAGTGTCTGCCTGCTGAAACATGGGCCTGGATGCAGCATCTCTCTGAATCTCAATTTCTCATCTTTAAAATGTGGACAATAAGAATGTACATCTTGTGGACATGTTGATGCACCCCTATAGTCCCAGCAACTGGGTGGGTGGGGGCGGCTGAGGCAGGAAGATCCCACTTTTTTTTTTTTTTTTTTTGGTACCGGGGATTGAACTCACAACCTCGAGCTTGCCAGGCAGGCGCTTAAGCCACTACGCTAAATCCCCAGCCCACTGGAAGATCCCACTTTGAGCCCAACTTTGACAATTTAGTGGGACACTGTCTGGAAATAAAATAATAGGCTGGCACTGGGGCACATGCCTGTAATCCCAGCACTCAGGAGGCAGAGGCAGGAGGATTGCCTCGAATTTGAGGGCAGCCTGAACCATATAGTGAGAGAATGTCTCAAACTCCCTCCCCCCAAAGGGGAGTATAACTCAGTGTGAAGGCCCCACATTTAATCCCCAGGATCAAAAACCAAAAATACTCCTCAACACCCCAAAGGATAGCCCTTTGGCATGCTGAGAACTTTGAACTGGAGATCAGAAGCAGATTCTAATCTTTTTCTGCCATTCTTTTGTTCCACTTTGTGCCCCAAGGCAGGTCACAGAAACTAGAACTCTCCACCAAAGACAGCCATGAAATTTAGACATACTACTTTAACCTTCTCTCCACGTTTCTGTATGGGAGCTGGCTAGAGAGAAATTCTCTGATTTAATGTACCTTGACTGATAGCAGTTTATGACGCCCTCATTCTAAAAGGGTCTTGCCCTATATCTGGTAGGAAGGAAAGCCGGAGAGACCAAAAAGAATGTGAGCAGACAGGCCTTGCTAGGTTTCCCTCTACATTACATCATTTGCTTTTGTCCAATTACATTTCTACATGGAAACTAAGCATGAAATAGCTTTCCCTGCATCTGCATCTTTGGGTCCTCATGTCCGAACGCTCCTATGTCACATAAAACTTTGATTAAATAAAAGTTACATTTTTCTCTCATTAACCTGTCTTTAGGAGTGTTGACCATGACTTTATGTTGGGGAAGGAAGAGACTGTATACACCTCTCCACCTTTATCCGGCTGAGGAAGTTCAAAACAAAGTTACAATTCTTGCCAAGAGGCAGACACATAAGGTGTAATTCACTCTTCTGGTGGACAGCAACTAAATAGCGGAAGTGTTGAGGGACAGCTAACTGTGAGGCAGGGCTTCTAGCATCTAGAACTTTCCACCCTTAGACTTTTGAAATGAAAAGTGGCCATATGGGTTTGTAGATATGCTAGGTACCCCCTCCCCAATCTAACTGTATTTTTGTGAGAGAAGAACAGTCTTGATCACAGCTTCTGAGACCCACCTGGCACCTTTTTAAGAGAAAATTAATTTGTGGCTCAGAGAAGCACAGTGACTTGCTAAGGGTCTCTCAGTGAGCAAGCATAGAG
>PVJX010045590.1:0-12658 GCA_004027295.1 Dolichotis patagonum | reverse complement strand
CATTCAACTGTCTCCTGGATAATCTGCAGGCTCCATAACACACAGGTAGGTTCTTTAGTGGGTCTTTTCACTGAGCTGTTCTAAGGTTAGAACTGGAATTAGTTGCTGTATTAGGGAGTGAAAAAAACAAATGTCTAAAGCAGAAAGATTGATGTCACTAACTTTTCTAAGGGTATAAACTTATATAAGGATTAGCACAGCCTGGAGTGCTAAACTCTTCCACTCCAGGTTTACTTTGAAGGAGATGGCTCTTTTGAGAAATTTGTGTAAAGGAAATACAGCAGCAGCAATGCAAATTTCAAAAGTCCATATGAAAATGTGATTTGTGAAGAATGCAAATTAGGGTCACGCAGGCATCAGACACATGTGAGTGCCTAGGACATGCCTGGCATGGCTCTTGTACCAAGAGCTGACCATAAGGAAAACAATGAGTGTCACTGTACATTTTGCAGGAGCGGCTGCAGGCAGACAAAATACACTACGTTGTCAAACACTCTGATAATGACTCTCAACAGGCAAAGGTGGGTTCCAGCAGACAGGGTGGGGGGTGGGTGTACAGCAGAGGTATTGCTGAGGAGGAGGCTGTGAAGACAGGAGCAAGCCATGCACAGATCTGTAAAGAAAATATAGAGGGACTCTCCTTTCCTCCTGCCCCAGAAGCCTCTGGTGCTAAGATTAAGAATAAGTGAACCTAGAGCAACAGGCCCACTTGATTTTATGCTGAATGCAAATATGCTGGATTATTCATAGGCAGAGGACTTATAAATGCCAAGAAAAGCCAGGACCCTTGGCAGGCTGGGGCTGTTGAGCAGGCATATTTCAGCTAAGATAGGAAGGAAGACGTTTTGGTGGAAGTCAGTCGCCTCTTCTCTCCTGGCATCTGACCAGCTCTCACTCACCATATAAACCCACAGTGCAGTCACAGACCCAAGCAGAGCAGACACTGGACTCCGCAGACACAGCGCAAGTAAGTGCCACTACTGGGTGATACACAGATGAGAAGTGACACACGCCTCACTCTTGTGGGTCTTATTTTCATTCCTGTCATGTCCTGCTTGTGATCATCTCGTCCCCTTTTTCAGCATTTGTGATTTTGTCTCACCTGGAAACCTGTTGGGTTCAGGATCATGTGGAAATTGGGTGGGAATTTCTAAGAGAAACACAGGCCCAGGAGACTTACAATTCCTTTGGGTGGATTTTAACATGGACAACATAGTCATTATTGGAGGAAAAAATCCTGTCCCACCCAGAGTTTGTGATTCTTACAGAATTCCCTCTGTGATTCTTTAGTGGGGAAAGCAGTACAGAATTTTATTTCATGGTTATTTGCATTCTTTTTTATTTTTAAGCTCAGGGATTTTATTTGTAATAAATGCTATTATTTTAAGGCTCCTGTTGTTGAGGCATTGCCATGATTTGCCAAGAATCACATTCTACTGTTATTCTACTCTCAGATGGTGTAAGAAATTTCCCTTAGACTGGAAACTTGAACTCACAGCTCCCAAAGGACATTTTAGTTAGTCCTCTTAGTTCAAGCACCATCTGAGGCAAGCATTGAAAATGATATCTACTTGATCATTCATAGGAAAATACAGATTCCAGCTTGCTGAGTCAAGGTTAAACATCCAGTGTTTGGCTGATATCAACAACTTTGCTAAAAATTGTTTTTTTTTCTTATTCTACAATTTAATTCCAACCTGTACTCTTTTCCAGAACTAAATCAGAAATGCCCAGAGACACTGGGAAATGGGGTAGATCACCATTTTTTCACCATCAGTTGTTAGCTAGTAAATTGCTATTCTGTATCAGTTGTGCAAGAAGTTCTTACGTGGACGATGGCACCTTGCTATTTTTGCATAACAGAGTATCAGTTTCCCATGCAAACAGAGTGGAAACATTATGCTCTATGTTACTATAATTCATATGATTTTATTATAAACTTAAAAAGGCTTAACTAAACCTCTTACAAAGTAACACTAAGATGCAGTAAGGAAGCACTGTTAGCAAATTCACAAGTAATCCTACTTTTTATTTTTTAAACTCATAGATTATTGCATAATTATTAGGTAGGCAAAAAACAAACAAACAAACAAAAACCTGTGTCTAGAATTCCCTAAAAAATGTTTGATCTCCTGATGTTTGATATTTTAGACTTTAGGTAAGCAGTATTTTGAACTCGGTTATAAAATGCCCAAAATTTAGTTCCTCATTTGTAGGTTTCTATCTATTAAAATCATTCCAACAGTACTATACTATCTCCTGAATCTTTATTAAAGATATATTATCTCCTGAAATCTTTATTAAAATATTTAATATAACACTTGAATATTAGCTTCCTTTGCCAGAGAACTGAATTTGAATTATCTTTCTGACACAGAAACAAGAATTTTTAAGACTATTTTACTGTACTCTTACAATATAGAAAGTAGATATAGATTTAGTAAAATTTAACATCCTCTTAGTGATGGCTTTTAAAATTGAATGGCTTTATCTTGATAATTTGTATTTTATCAATATGCATGTTAAAACTGCTTCTGGAATTAAATGCTCTTATTTTTGCTGTTTTTGTTGTGAATCAGCTAAAAAAATCATGGCATTGTATAAAGTAAAAAGAGCAACAAACTTAGGAGAAAGGATAGAAGTACCCCAAATAGAACTTTTCAAAAACACTGTTATTTCTCATGAAAAATATTTAATTTCTAAAATGTTTGGGTTTTGTTTTTGTTTTTGCTTTTGTTTTTTGAGGTACTGATGATTGAACCCAGGGCCCTTGTGCTGAGCTACCTCCCCGGGGCCACTAAGTTTTCCTGGCTGGGTTCAAATTTGCTATCCTCAGCCTCCCAGAGTTCTGGACTACAGGAGTGTGCCATTACCCCTGACTTTTAACGAGTTTAACGTACACTAAAAATTAGGTCTCTGGTGTTTGATGGCTACATCTGTGTGAGTTTAGACACACACATTTCTATCCAGAGAAGATAACAGTCATCCATGGACATGTTCTTGAGAAATCATATAACTTATTCAAACAATTCTAAATAGGATTTTGATTGCCATGTTGAATCAGGAAATTTGCATCTTTGGAAAGTAAGAAAGACAGGAATTCATTTTAGGCATAAAATAAATATTTAAGCACAATCAACTTTTCCACTTCCTGTTTCTAGATTGTTCCAGGGAATATACACCACTTTCTCTGCATGACACTCTTGACACAGAATGACGATGGACAGGTTCAGAAATGAAGCTAACAGGAAGTAAGAGGTCAGCATGGAGTGGACATTGCCCCTGGCTATTCAAGTCACACTTAGTTAAACCACAGCCAAATAACCTGGACATTATTTCCATGAATGAGTTGGGTCTAACAATGGCTATTTTGGTCCTCAGCTTCCTTTGAGATTTCGTACCAGGTTTATTGGCAGAGTTTTACATTTTGAATAGAAATAACCATTTTAAATATAAATAAGAACATTTTTCCTTTTATTTCTTCCATATGTTATTGATTGTGAACAATAAAAGGACTACCTTATCTATGAAATTGATATATATATATTATACTTCTCAAAATTTTTCCACTAATTGAATATTCAGTTTATTGTGTGAAGTTATTTGTAATGTTAGCTTATGATTTTTAAGTTGCCTGTTTTACCTGCTATTATTATTTTATTTATTTTACCTACTATTTTTTGGTAATATTATTTATGGCTTTTCATAGTTTTTCCCTCTTCTCCGTTTTCCTTGAGGTTCGCAATTCTGACCTTAATTTTATAACACAGAAAGAGCTTTCAATTTCAGTAAACCACCCCTTTGGTGCCTTTGCCTATGGGAGACACTGCCCTCCTTCCCTGAGGGGCGAATTCCCCTGCTGGCCCCCAGCTGAGGGTCCTGCTCACTGTGTGGGGTTTCTGTTACTTTTGAGTGAAGGATATGTTTATCTTGCTTTTTAATCTAACTACATATTTGCTTTTTGTTTGGGTTTTTTTTTTTTTTACTTTTCTCTTTATAGTTAGTTTTTACATCTAGGAGCAGAATGAGTTCATCAGATAACATGATCTGGAGGAGCTGAGACAATAAAATCACCCCAAATTGGACAATAGCCCCCACAATGGGCAAGAACCCTTCCCTATTGTCTTGTTTCTCTCTTTTTCTTCCATCTTTTCTTTCTGAACACATACTATGTGTTAGGCACTGTGTGGAGCCCTTACAAACACTATTTTCATTACCAGTTTTCAAGGGAAAAAACTGAAGTTAGAAGCAGGGTGAAGGCCATGGAGACCCGAGGCAGCGGCGGGGGGATGCTGCTTCAGGCATCCCTCCCCTCGCCTCCCCCGGCCCTGAACTTGCTTCCCGTCACACCTGCAGGGGATGTGCCTTCCCTTCACCCTTCTCGCTCATTGTCTTGGTGAAATAAACGTTTTAACAAAGAGATTATTGTGGCAAAGATACAAGGGGTGAAAGAAATATATGGCGAATGATTAAAAATTGTAAATACTTTGCATTTCGAAAACACTTACCTGATAGTTCTTGCCACTTTCTGAAGCAGTTCTAGATGTCCTCTTTCGCGTCTTTATGAGTTGTGACAAAGATAAAGGGCGCGCTGCTACCCAGTGCCATCCAGCGGAAAGGCAAGCTCATAAAGCACCTGTGTGTCCTCATCTATGTTACTCACCAGATTTGGTGCCATATGACTTCTGGCTCTTCCTCAAAGTCCAAGTAACCATGAAAGGTAAATGTTCTGAACGTGGAACGTGGACGTGGAAGCAGCCACAACAGGGCGACTAAAGATGCGAAAGAGGACTTCTCAGACTGCTTCAAAGAATAGCATGAATAATGGAATGCATGTGTTCCAAGCACGGGGAGGTGGATTTTGAGAGGATTACTGGCATTGTGCCTTTGACTGTAATACTGTTTTTATTTTAAAGAGAATAAAATCAAACAAAATGAAACAAAATAAAGCCAATCAAAACAAAACAGTGGAAGCGATATAGGTCTTCAACGCAAGACAATACGAAATCAACAGCGGCTACCATAATATATCTTGTCATCTTTGAATTAGCTGCCCATGCCACTAAATATAATAAAATCAAACAAGACAAAACAATGAAAACAATGCATGACTTTAAAACAAGATAGTAGGGAATTAACAATGGCTACCACCTTCAGAAAGAAATTCCCCATTGTTACTATATTGCATACTGTTACACAATAAACAGATGCTCAGGCTACTGGGTGTAGGCTTGCAAAGTCAATCAAATACTAGAAGCATTAAGTTGGTTTTTTTTACCTTAGTACCTATCATCTCAGCCTGTGTTTCTCCTGATCAGCCGGCTGCTTACCACCGGCGGGCCTTAGCTCTTCTTGTCTCCCAGCCAGCACACTGGCTGGCTCACAGGAAGGAGTCAGCTTCTTGTTTCTCTTCCTTGCCCATGTGGCTGCCTCTCACTCACAGGAAGGGGTTGGCTTCTCATTTCTGCTCCCTCCCCACAATGGCTGCTGGCTCACAGGAAGGGGTCAGCTTCTTGGTTCTCTACCAGTCCATAACTGCCACTAGCCTACATTTTAAAAAATTTAAATATTTGCCATTTTTTAGGCACACCTTATACTGCTAAATGTAGTAAGATGGAAAAAAAGTAGTCTTCTAGGTAGCATCTTGGATACTTTTCATTGGCTTTATTGTAAGATTTCCTTTCAGTTTTCACTGGCCAAAGAAATATTTACTTGAGACTCCTTCTGGTTTATTTGGTTTTTTGTTTATTGTATGACACTGGGTATTGAACCCAGGGCCTGTACACTGAGCTACATCCCACCTCTTCATAAAAATATGTTTGAAATTTTAAAACAGGATCTCACTACATTGCCCAAGCTGAAGCTTGACTTTGTGACCCTTCTGCCTCAGCCTTCTGAGCCTCTGGGATTACAGTGTATATATGCTCTCCTGTTATAATTTTATGCATAAACCTTATAAAATGTAGAAAAGATCTTAAGAATCCATACTATTTTCAGTTGTGTTCATCTTTACCTATTTTTCATGTTATAAAAACCTGAAAATACAATTATATTTTCCACTGAGATAAAGTCCTGGTTTCTTGATTGCTACAGTTAAAATCTCTGTCTCTCTCTCTCTCTCTCTCTCTCTCTCTTTCTTTTTGGTACTGGCAATTGAACGCACAACCTTATGCTTGTTAAGCAGTTGCTGTACTGCTGAGCTATATCCCCAGCCCTCTAGAGTTAAAATTTCTAAACTTGAAGTTAAGAAACCAGAGTTTTTTCTGAGTAGCAATTATAACTATACAAATAACTACAGGAATGCAATGCACAAGTAGTACAACTTCATTGATGAATCATAACTATTGAAAGAATGTTCTGGAGGGAAAGATAAGCATTCACCACATATTCTTGAGCCTCTGCTATATCTTTAGATTTAAAGATTTGTTTTCAGAGAAATACAGATAGCCATCAATCTATGCTGAGAATTCTTAAAAGTCTTCTTTTCTTGAGTGAAATACACTGTAAAATGGCATAACTTGGCAAATTAAAAGCTTCTTTGTTTTTGTGCAGAATTCAGAATGCGGACACTAATGTTTAAGTACTATTGAATTGAATGAGAAAGGGCTATGTTTACTTTTTAATGCTGATTGTAACAAACACATACATCATTTTTATTTAGCATTTTGTGCTTTCATAGCTCTCTCCCTATTTATTCCTAAATCTAAATTCAACATTTCTAAGCAGCTGGGCATCACCCACTGATCTTATGGGCAGTGTGAGTAGTCCTCCCTATTTGAACTCATACATATATTTCTCCCACTCCCAAGAAGTTAGGACTTCTCTTGGAATTGTCCTTAGTCTAGTCAGTTCTCTTCAGATACCTTCTCCCCATAGGTGAGTTGAGGGCCCATCTTACTGGGTGGATACTGAATAGGTGGGACAAGACAACTGAAGGGCTCTTGCTTCAAAATGGAATCCACGCTGACCCCTGGGCACCTGGACAGCAAGAGTCAAGGGTCAGAGACAGGGATTTGTGGAGAACTGTGCCGTGGCTTTCCATGAGCCCCCAAAGGGTCCAGACAGGCAACCAGCCAGTCCAGACACCCTTCCTGAGAGCAGTCGCAGTGGACAGGCCTGGGTCTGCACTGGGAAGTCTAGACTGTTCAGTTTGTGATGGACATTTATATGAGACACGAGTCCACGTAGAACTTTGTCTTAAAGTATGAGCCCAACTTGTTGTTATATCAAATATTCTGTTAATATCTTTCAGAAATTTCCTTAGTAGAGAATATACTATGTTAACTCACCTTTTTAAATAATTGTCATTTTTTAATCTTTACTGCAATTATTATATTAGTGTGTTGTATTCACAGTATTTATTCTTAACTGTAGTACAAGAGTTCAAAGTTGCCATCAATGCTAATATTAGTAAGTGTTTAGCATTGTGTTAAACATAATTTTACGTATCACCCATCTCCAATACTACATCAGTATCTCTTTTAAAAGTGGATTTTGAGGCCAGGTGTGGTGGTACATGCTTGTAATCCCAGCACTGGGGACGCTGAGGCAGAAGGATTACTGCAAGTGCGAGGCCAGCCTGGGCTACAAAGTGAGTACCTGAATAAGACTCTGTCTTAAAAAGACCACAAACAAACAAACAAAACCCTCAGCTTTGAAATTCAGAGGGTTTCTGTAAATTCACCCAAAGACTTACAGAAACTAAGTGCAAGAATTGAATGTAAGAAAACAATGTTTCTTTCTCAGTTGCCTGACCATCATAAACTTGTACATATTCTACCATCACTGCTTAAAATCATTTACTTTACAAACAGTGGAAATGAGATGTAGAAATCACAGGAAACTTACAGAGCCATGGCGTACTTTAGCCAATGCTGACTGGCTGTATGGTGGACTTGCAAAAAGGAAGGAGTTGGCCTTCTTTCTCCACGAGGGGCAGAGGCACGTGCTCAGCCTGCCCAGTCCCACAGCATTCCTGGAAGAGGGTATGTTTGCCTGGTGCAAGCAATCTGGACAGCCCAAAGCAGCGTGGCGGGCAGGAGGACAAGGAGGGAGGGCTGGGAGGAGGGACAGGCAGGCGGGTGAGCTGCCCTCCTCACATGGACCCTGCCCTCCTCACAACCGAGCTCTGTCACCAAGGAAATAATATGCCCAAAGGAGGAAAATACCTTAAGATGCAAAGGTTTTCACTCTACATTCTGAGATAGCCTCTTACTCTCAACATGTTTATAAATAAAATTTGAATTTTGTTGTTTCACTGGAATATTTCAATTGGCAGGGCAAGTGGGAGGTGAGGGAGGGAGGGAGGGAGAGACGGGATCGAATTCCTACCAAGTTTTCTCACATTTAAATAGTCACTTATAATTTTCATTTTGGAGTATCTTCTAATATCTCTGATGGTTTCAAAAGATGGGATAAAGCTTTTTAAAAGTCCTGCCAAAGTACCGATGGGTCTATGGAGGACTGTTGCGACACTCTGCCTTTATCTCTTTCCAGGACAGTGCCATGCCAAACTACAAGCTGACTTATTTCAACATGAGAGGGAGAGCAGAAATTATTCGTTACTTATTTGCCTATTTGGACATAAAGTATGAAGATCACAGGATAGAACAAGCTGACTGGCCTGAAATCAAGTCAAGTAAGTAGCATAAATTCTGGTTCATGAATATGTAGAGAAAATAACCTCCCAGAGCCATTTGCCTTTCCCATGGGAAATGAAAAAGAAAAATAAAGATTTTCCAACCTTACCAAGTCTTAGTAGCTTTAGACTGAGAAGCAGCAGTCCAAGCAAACTAAATAAATGCCATGTGACTCAGCAGATTTTTCTCTTATGGGTCAAAACACAAACCTCACAGAAAAATAATATAAAAATAAACCAATATACACGTACAAGAGCTGAAATAGATATTGGGACATATTATTGTTTTTATTTCATAATTGGAGCAAAATGCACAAGATTTTGATCATTTTTCCAGTTGCATGACTGTGGCAAGTAGAGTTGAGTTTAATTTAATACTGTGTCCCAAATTATTCATATTAGACAGTTATAATAATAATAGTGTATATAATAATTGTCATATTGACAATAAATTGCCACCTGCCTTTTGGAAACAGGAGTTCCTTATAAATCATTGCTCTTATAATCACTTTTCTTACCAGAAATCTCTCCTCTGGAGGAAAAGGTGATCTTATTTCTTATTCTCATGAAACTAACACTGACAGCCAAATGTTTCTTCCTATATCAGAGTTCACAGGTGGGATTTTAGGATGTGAAGTGATAATATGGAACATTTGTTTCATCCACTAATTAGACCAAATGGATAGCAAATTGCAGGAATTCTTATGTAACAAATATTTCCTTTTAGTTTTTAAATTCTGCCTTTATAATTTTAGTATTCCTTTGAGGACCTCATACCATATTTTACTTAGACTTGTATCTTAGTTACTTTTCTCTCATTGATGAGATAAAATACCCAATACTCAAAGTTAAGGAAGGAAAGATTTATTTAGCTCACAGTTTGTAGAGGAGTCTGTCCATAATTGGCTGGCTCCAAGGCTGGTGGCACATGGCAGAAGAGAATCAGTTCTTGGCAGCAGAAAACAGCAAAAGAAGGCCAGGGAAGGGACAGACAAGCCTCTTTCTGCTCCCTTTTATCCAGACTGCTGGCATTAGGGCAGTGAGCTGATCCAGCACTTAATCCCAGCACCCTTAATCCTCGCACTGCACTATGAATAAATCACTCACTCTAGATTCAGCTACCTCTGAAGGGAAAAACCTTATGACCACATGAGGCTGTGAGGGAACCTCTAGACACAAACCATAACAGCTTGTAGTTACGTTATTGAAAAATGGAATGTCTGCATTTTCTTAATATTTTCAGAGATTCTCAGAGTTGAAAGGGATCTTAAAGTTCAAAATAGTGAAGATATATTTTTAAATGCCTTAATAAGCAGAGCCTCAACATAAAATTGTCTTAAAGAGTTTAGCAATTTCTGTGGCATGAAACCTTAACTTGGTATTAATGGTGTTGCTCCATGAAGTTGGACTCCTAATGGGATTAGGCTGCTTCTTTCCTGTTGATCTGCCACCCCTCTTTGTGTTATTTATCAGGGCAAGACAGTTGGCTCTCCTTCTACATTCCAGTTCATGATATGTCAAAAGGCAGGGGCACAGTGATTTTCCTTTGCTGTCAGGACTAGAAAGCTGCAAGTCATGTTACTTTGGCAGAAACTTGGTCATACGTTCCATATTCCTGCAATGACAGCTGGGGAAGGTTGACTTCCCCAGGTTTATTTGCTCAGATAAAAAAGTCAGGGTTTTATTACTTTGAAAAGCTTTTCCTGCTACAAATGATATTTGGCATAATCTATCTCCTAGCCTATTTACCTGAGCTCACTAGCATTTGGAACCTTCTAGGTCTAGGATATCCCCTTTGTTAGAACCCAGAACTAAATCCCAAGTATTCCATTATTGAACATCTCTATTACACAGTTCTCCTTGGCTGACCCTTGTAGATTGTGCACATGTATTTACATTTTCTCCTTTAATAACATTCAAGTACTTTTTATTAAAAGGCAAAGACTCATGCAGACAAAGAAACCAAGCTAACACAAAAGTGTGGAATCTAGAAAGCAGGTCAAAGAAAGATAAGGTGAGCGGGTCCATTGTGACGGTTAATTGTGTCGACTTGAGTGAGAGAAGTTCAACTAAATTGGCTCAGCAATTCCACACCCTAAAGTGTAGAAGACCCTCCCTTGGGCATTTTGTGGTCTAATGGTTTAAAGGGGAAATAAGAAAGAATAGATCTGCTTCTGTTTCTTTGGAGGAGCCCCAGTCCTAATCCACACCTTGGATGCCACCTCCTGGCTTCCAGTGCACTCTGGTGCAGCTAGCTCTTTGAGCCTTTGTGCTGTTCAGCTTCCCATTGCAGGCTCCCTGGCCTCCTGCTAATGACTTGCCTGGGGCGATTCAGTGAGCTCCAGATCTCTCACTGACTCCTTTGGTCTCCAGTGTGCAGACAGATGCTCTGCACACTTCTGTGTCCAGCTCTGTGGGTAGCCATTGTGAGCCAATCTTGTAAATTCTCATAAACTTGTATATCTTCTGTTATATCTGTTTCTCTAGTAAGTATTGACTGATATACTTGTTAATCTCAAACATAAGCTTGGAGGAGAAAACTCTGAACAGAGAGCAGAGAGGATCTAAATCAAGAAGAATATGAAGAAGCAATGTGACCACCAGATCTTGTCTCTTTCCTGGATAAAGATAGAGGGGACGAATCCGAAGATTTTGGGACAGCTGGCATGTTGGAGATGCTAGAATAAAGATAAGATTCAGTGGACTGGAGATGTAGCTCAGTAATTGAGCACTTGCTTAGCATATGCAAGATTGTGGGTTCCATTCCCAGCACTGCAAAAATAAAATAAAATAAGAATGGGACTTAGTGGAAGTCTACCAACTAAGTGATGAGATCCATACCTCTTTTCCTTGTTCTAAAACTACATTGTTGTGAACAGCCTAATATCCATTAGGCAAAAACTGAAGGAATTCTTTCTGGGGAAACTGACCAGCCCAAGAGAAATGTCCAGCAGTTACTGAACCAGTGAGAGAGGCTGTATCTCAATGAAACGGCCCATTTTTCTGTTGCAAGCCCTTCCCGTACACTGAGCATCCAGTAGGCATTCATTACTTTGCCTCTTAAACAAGAATTTCAAAACCAAACCAACATATATTTGAGAAGAATTTCAGTATGAAACAAACCTAAACAAAAAAGCAGGGGAAATAAAACACTTTCTGAAGAAACTAAAATGAGTTAATGAAAAAAATCTTGGAAAGTATTATAAAATTCTCAGATAGAAAAGAAGATAATCTATGCATGAAATAACAAGATGCCATAAAAAGGGATGTACAAAAGCACATTTTTTTAAAAAAATTAAAACTGTGATACAAACAAAAATAGGTAAAATGATGAAAATAAGGAAAATCCTCAGGGGAAATATAGGAAAATAAAGAAGAAAGATACTTAAAATCAAGAATCAATCAGTTTAGGAGGTTCAATTTCCAAATCAAATTCTGGGATTAGGAAACACAACATGGAAGAAAAACAAACTTAAAAAAATCTTTCTTATACAATGTCGCAATCGGAGGCTGGGGATGTAGTTCAGTGGTAGAGTGCTTGCCTATCACGCACTAGGCTCTGGGTTTTTGATTGCTAGCATTGAAAAGAGGTTAAACCTGTCATGTTATGACTTTCATATATTGGTTTTAGAGATGTCATTTCAATTCATGTAGAACAAATTATTCCTTCTTCTACATCTAAATGTTTAAGAAAATTGAATTCCTTAAATATATCATGGGAAAAGACACTGCAGAGTAGTCAGTACAATAAAAATGTTCTAAATGAAAATAAAGATCTTTGGCCAGCAGTGATGGCACACACCTGTAATCACATCATTTGGGAGGTTGAGGCAGGAGGATTGCTGTGAATTTGAGGTCAGCCTGGGCTATATAGTGAGTTCAAGGCCAGCCTGAACTACACAGTGAAAACTTGCCTCAAAGAAAAGAAAAAAAGGAGAAAGAGGAGAAGGAGAAGGAGGAAAAGAAGAAGAAGAAGAAGAAGAAGAAGAAGAAGAAGAAGAAGAAGAAGAAGAAGAAAGA
>PVJX010045589.1:0-12663 GCA_004027295.1 Dolichotis patagonum | reverse complement strand
AAGACTACTATCAACAAATCAGCCACTAACCTGCTCATGGAGTTGTGGAGAAAAGGGACCACTTTTTCAGTGTTAGATGTACAAATGTAGTGGACTGGTGCAACCACCTTAGAAATCAGTGTGGAGATTCCTCCAGAAACTAGGACTAGTGGCTGCATTTGACCCAGATATTATTACCTTTCTTATTATTTTCTCAAAAGAATTAAAAGCATCATACCACAGTGACACATGTGCACCTATGTTTATAGTAACACAGTTTGTAAAAGGTGAATTTTGGAAACAATTCATATGTCCATCAATGATGAATGGATAAAGATGATGTGATTTTTTTGATACAGCGGAGTGTTATTCAGTCATAAAGAAGGATAAACTTGAGACACTGATAGCTAAAAGAATGACTTTGAGATCATACTTTTAAGTAAAATAAATTGAGCACATATGTGTAAATATCATATTGTCTCTCTGGTGTGAGACACAGAAAGTGTAAATAAGAACTAAAATGTGAAACAGGTATTGTGAAATGGGAAGTAATTGTTCAAAGGGAGGGGGGAGTGAGTGTGGATGTAAGGGTAAAGAAAAATGTGAGAAAGAAGGATATAATGGAAAAAAAGCTTTGTAAATAAGGAGGGGAAGAAGGGTTGAAGAGAGGAGAGAGGAATGAGAAAAAAAGAGGAACTAAGACATATCATGTACAGGTATAAATTCTCTATGATGAATGTGATCATTATGTATAGCTAAATTGTATCAATAAACTTAAAAAAATACTTGTTTGAAGCATCAGTCATGATGAAGGTGGTAGCACATGATTTAATCATAGAAGTGGGTGACTGAGGATCTGATACCACAAATCCTAAATACTGGCTCTAAGCATAGAATGAAAATAAGATTTGAATACTTTTTCTTTTTTTATTTTCACTGGGTTAATTCTTCAGAATGACAAACATTTTGTTTTGACAGGGTCACCAAATTGCCCAGGCTGGGCTCAATTTTCAATCTTCCTGCCTCATCCTCCCAGAGTGCTAGACTTACAAGTGTACACCACCATGTCTGGCTAAGACTGGAGACCTTGGTGTCCATCTATGTTTTTCTGTTTCACTAGCTGACTTGAAGGTAAGTACACAGTTAACCTTAAAGGAACACAAAGATATAATTTTAAAAAGAAAGCAAATCAACCAAATACTAGCAAAAGATCTTGAATCACTCATTTTCCCACCACTGGAACAAAATACTTTTTATCTTCAAATTAAAGAGAGAGGTTTATTTTGGTTCTTTACTTCGATGGGTTCAGTCTCTGGTCAGCTGGTTCTAAGGCAGAAATGATATGGCAGAAGAACATGGCAGAGGAGAGCTCAACCTATGGTAGCCAGTAAAAAGACAAAAGAAGGGTCAGCGACAAGAGGTCACACCTCCAGTGACTCACATTCTCTGATCCTAAAATCACATCCAGCTATGAACTCATCACTTAGGGAAATGGCAGAATTCCAATGACCTAATCACCTTCCAAATTCCCACCTCTAGCATGAGATTTTGGGGGACATTTAGAATTAAACCATAAGAAAGCCTTTCATGAAAACCTAATTCTAAAGCAATGAGGAATAATACAGAATATTTTTTAAAAATTGTTTTTCCTTTTCAGTAATACAATACAAAAGACTTTTTCACTGTAATCAGCCAAGACAATTCAAAAGTGTATAGATTAACATGGAAGTTCTTTATGCTACATTTCCCAGTTTTGGCCTTATTTTCAGGTGTAACCACTATTAAAAATAGATGCATATCTTTCCAGATATCTATATGTACTTACATATATGTATATTAGGTGAAAAATGTTGATCAGAAGGCAAAGGCTGGAGGGAATTATGGGGATTTATTTTGTGTAGAGCAGGTGAATCATCAAATTTAGTCAGTATAGGAAAAATTAAAAAGACCTTTAAAACAACAACAACAACAAAAAAGAAGCCAACCAAGGAAAGTTTGTTATTCTCTTAATGTTAGGCAGAAAGTCAGTTATTAGCAGGCTTAAATATGGGTAGTTGAGGGCTAATTGAAAAGCAAAGAAAATGTAATTTTTTTCCTTTACTTTCTAATCATTGTTTATGGACAAAATTCACACAAGCTAGTGCTTTCAAAAAGAATGTAACATCCTCTGAGAAAGCTGGTAAGAACCAAACTAAAGACCATAACAAAAGTCTGGCAAAACCTCAAGGTCTCAAAACAGACTAAATGGAGACATCCATCTAAGGAGTCATTGGGGGGCCTACTTCACTCTGAAATAGGCAAATGTAGCCCATTTTATTTGTACAAGAATCATGACCTCAAAAAAAATGAAAGAATATTCATGGAAATACTGAATTAATCCTATAAATGTAACCTGAAACCTCTTTCAGTGCAATTACCATTTTGATGCATACGCACCTTCATTTGTCAAGGTATACTCTCTCTCTCTCTCTCTTTCTTTCTCTGTCTCTCTCTCCTCTCTCTCTCTCTCTCTGAAAACCTACAATTTGCAATAAACTCTATCCATACTTTTTATGACAGCCTTCATATTTTCTCTGAAGTCATTCTTCAAAGACAAAAAATAGTTATTTATGCTGTCTCTTCCTTGCAGTGTGAGAATGTTACTGTATTAGGATCCAGCTTCTGGTTACACAAATTTTTGGGCAGACAAAAGGAAGGAATTTGACCAACAAGATTAAAATTCTTGCAAATGCAGCAATCTACATTCTGCATTGTACCAGCAAGGTATCATCCAGTGTATGACAATGACATTCTAGGTAAACCGCACACATGTGTAGTGAGCAGTAATTGGATGTAGGAGTGATTACAGACTCTAGACTTGAATTATGTTTGGTTTAGTAGTTAATCTGTCCAAGAGTTTGTTAGGGCTTTTTGCCATATACAAACAATAATGTTGGTGGGGGAGTGATAAAATAAATCTGTGTTGATGCTGGGTGCAGGTAGTAAAGCAGATATCAGAAGCTTATATACATTCATCTTAAAATACAAGTCTGACTGACATCTTTGTTCCATAAACACCTAACCCTGGATTGGAAAAAGCCATTAATTCTCTTGATACCGCAGATAATGATTCAGAACTTTCTAGTTATGGGTTTTGGTGTGTGTTGGTGGCTTTGTTTCTTCCCTCATCTACTTTGTCAAAGCTGCTGGCAGGAAATTGACTTTTAAAGTATAGGTCTTTGATCCATTTAGACTTTAGTTTTGTGCACAGTGATAAGCATGGATCTAGTTTCAACCTTCTGCATGTGGAGAGCCAGTTCTTCCAACACCATTTATTAAAGAGGCTATTATTCTTCCAGTGAACATGTTTAGCCCCTTTGTCAAATATAAGGTGGCTGAGTGTATTTGTACTTATACTTGCATCTTCTAGTCTATTCCATTGGTCCTCAGGTCTATTTCTTTGCCAGTACCATGTTGATTTTATCACTGTGGCTTTGTAGTACAGTTTCAAGTCATGAATTGAGATGCCTCCTGCCTTGTCTTTGTTGCCCAGAATTGCCTTTGCTATTCTAGGTTTCTTCTGTTTCCAAATGAACTTTACGAGTGTTTTCTCTAGATCTGTGAGGTATGTCCACGGTATTTTGATTGGGATTGCATTAAATCTGTATAACAGTTTTGGGAGTATGGCCATTTCACAATGTTGGTTCTTCCTAGCTAAGAGCAAGGAATGTCCTTCCCTCTTCTAATATCCCCTTCGATCTCCTTTTTTAGTGTAGTATAATTTTCAGCATATAGGTCTTTTACATTCTTGGTTAGGTTGATTCCTAAGTATTTCATTTTTTTTAGATGTTATTGTGAAGGGTAATATTTCCATAATTCCTCTCTCAGTGAGTTTCTTGTATGTGTACAAGAATGCTATTGATTTTTGCATGTTGACTTTGTAGCCAGCTACACTACTGAATTTGTTTATTACCTCTAGCAGTCTTTTAACTGAGTTATTTTGTGTCTTCTATATACAGTATCATGTCAACTGCAAATAGTGATAATTTAACTTCTTCCTGTCCTATATTTATTCCTTTTATTTCTCTCTTTTGTCTGATTGCCCTGGCTAGTGTTTCCAGAACTATATTGAAAAGGAGTGGTGATAGTGGGCATCCTTGTCTTGTTCCTGATTTTAAAGTGAAAGCTTTTAGCTTTTGTCCATTTAGTTTAATATTGGCTGTTGGTTTGTCATAAATGGCCTTTACAAGGTTGAGGTAGACACATGTATTCTGATTTTCTGAAGGGTTTTTATCATGAACATGTGTTGGACCTTATCGAAAGCTTTTTCTGCATCTATTGAGATGACCATGTGGTTTCCGTTTTTGGCTCTGTTGATATGGTGTATCACATTTATTGATCTGCATATGTTAAACCATCCCGGCATTCCTGGAATGAACCCCACTTGGTCATGATATATATAATCTTCTTGATGATTTGTTGCATTCTATTTGCCAGTATTTTATTGAGAATCTTTGCATCAATGTTCATTAGTGAGATTGGCCTATAGTTCTCCTTTTTGGTTTGGTCTTTCTCTAGTTTTGATATGAGAGTTATGCTTGCCTCCAGGAATGATTTAGGGAGGACTTCTTTCTTTTCAATTTCATTAAAGAGTTTAAGGAGTATTGGAATCAAATATTCTGCAAATTTCTTGTAGAATTCAGCTGTGAATCCATCAGGACCTGGGCTTTTCTTTGTTGGTAAGTTTTTTTTATTACATTTTCAATTTAATAGCTGATGTTGGATTATTCAAAATTGCTATATCTTCTTGGTTGAGTTTTGGTAGTTCATATGTTTCTAGAAATCTGTTCATTTCCTCTGTGTTTTCCTCTCTATGTGAGTAGAGATTCTTAAAGCAGGTGTTCATGATCTTTTGAATTTCCATGGGATCTGTAGTAATTTCCCCCTTTTTAGTCCTTATTGCATGAATTTGGTTTTTTTCCTTCTTTTTTTTATAAGGTTAGCTAGAGGTTTGTCAATTTTGTTTATTCTTTCAAGAAAACCAGCTTTTTGGTTGTGTGCTTTGCATGTTTTAACATTGTAACTTGAACAACTATTTCCAAGATGACAGTATGTAAGTTATCAAGTAATGACTTCTCAGTATTTTTTGTTCTTTTCTTTTTTTCCCCCGTTGGAATCTTGTATTGTTGCTACCCCTTTTTCTATTTTGTTTGTTTTGTTTTGTTTTTAAATAAAATTTAAAAAAATAAAGTGTATATTTTTTGGTTCATTTGCCTTTTCTTCATTTGATCTGAAACATGAGTTTCAAAAGTCACTGTATATCATGAAGTAAATTTAAAGAGGCCACATGGATGGCATAGTAGAGATAGAAGGACTCAGGGCTCCCAAGATTTTGGAACACCACATCTGTTTGGAATTGCATCTATTTTTATTGGTCTTTTTGGTGCATTTTTTTACATGTTTAAATCAGTATTATTTCAAGTTTTCTGTGATATGAAGATAAATTCAATCTTCATATATCATTTTAAAACAGAGAAAAACTCCTGGGCCATGCCTGTTATTTATTAAAAGTGAATTTTGTGTTTTGTTCTGAGGTAGCCAGCCATTTAAAAGTTGAAACAAACCAGGACAACAACAACAAAACAAAGCCAGTGACTCTTCAATTGGACTTAGAGATAACAAATTGTTAAGTGAAAGCAGAACGAAGCTTGAACTTCACTTTGTAACTATTACCTTTGTTACCTCAAAGCTTTGGGTCAGATTCTTGTTTAGCTCTGTGTATAGGCATTTTCATCATTTATGGATCTTCTGTGTAAAACCTGGCAATATAAAGTTGTTTACTCCTGAATATATAACCCGTCTTATCTACCTTGAAGATGACACTAATGTAAGAGATTTACAGAGGCATTCAGGTACTTAGGAGTGTCCAGGTGTCTGTACTGCCATAAATCTACAGTGATTTTGGATTCCATCCAAGTCTCCACAAAACTGACAATGCTCCAAGAAGAAATATGTATGTCATGGAAAACAGAGAAACCAGCAAAGAATTTTCTTGAGAGATCTTGTAAAGCTAGAACTGAGGTAATCACCAACCAGACCCTAGCCCACCTCAGTCAGTCTGTAAAAGGTGGTCTCATTTCTTTGTGAATGGGCCAGTCTGATCATCTCCTTCAGAGTTGTTCTCCCTCATGCTTTCCAACTCTGCTGAATAAGTCAGTGTTTGATGTATCCTGATTACATTTCTGTGATAAGAATTGATCCTGGCCAGGTTGAGTCTCCACTTCCTCTTTAAGGAAACTCTTTAGACCCCATCCAATCACAATGGTATATTTTTTTGTTTCTTTTGTTTTTCTTTCTTGTATTTTATTGGGTTAAGACTTGCTGGTATTTTAATGGCAGAGTGTTCTACTTTTCTTTCTTTTTAGTGATTTTGAAATTACATACCCTATTTCTATTTTGAGAATCTATCATTAATATTTTGTGGCATATTTTGTAGCAGTGTTTTTATCTTCTTATTTAGGATGATTTCTTATTTTATACATTGTGTAACTCTTTTTAGGACTAGCTTGTTAGTTAAAAGTCACCTGCTTCTTGTCTTGAACAAACAATTGAATGAAACAAGCCAAAGTGATGCCAAAATTTATTTGGGAAAATGTGAGTGGAGGCTAAGAGAGAAACTGGTTCTGCAGTGCAAACTGGGGCCAAGCAAGATGAGAAGAAAAGTTAAATGCAAAGACAAAAATACACCCAGGGGGACACAGGGTGGGCTATTGTGAAGAGGCATGGTACTGAGCTCCTTGTGGTATCCCTTCTCTATTTCCCTCATGCATTGAGGGAACATAGGGGAAGTCCATATATGGGAACTTGGGAATTACTTGGCACAAGTGTCATGGAAGCTGATTGAACTGATTGTTTACATCCTCAATCAGCTTTGCCATACCCTACCATCCTGCCACACTTGCACAAAGGTTATAAACTTATTTACTTACTTTCTGCCTCATCTAGTTCCATATATTGATATAATTTATCATTTTAGCTTTTCTATTTTAAAAAGATTAAAAACAAACAAATAATAAAAACAAAACAAAATAAGAGAAATGATACAGAATTTAAAAATAAGCTAATAGGAAATTAATAATAGTCACCATAATGCATAATGTTTTCTTCAAAATAGTTGCTAAAATTATAAAATGTAGGCATGCAAAACAGATCAAACAATATAAGCAAGCACCATTTCTTTCCTGAATTAATAGAATCAGTAGTACAATTATCTTAGCTATTTTGTTTATAAGTGTGTGTATGTGTGTGTGTATATTTTCCTCCCTTTCTTTTTCTCTTTCTCTCCATCCCAGTTGCTATTTACATTTCAGCAGTTTCATTTCCTTTCATAATATATATTTTATGTTTTGGATCTTATTTAATCTTTTAGTTTCTTATGTGAGGGAGAAATAAAATATTTACAAGTGAGAGTCTGATTTATTTCACTTATGAGTATCATCACTAGTTGTGTCCATTTACATATGAAAGTCTCAAATTTAATCTTCTTTATAGCTGAGTAATACTCCATTGTATATAAATACTACATCTTTTTATCCATTCCATGGTTGATGGATCTTTGAGTTATTTCTAAGGTTTAGTTATTGTGCTGCTATAAACATGGGTGTACATATATCACTATGGCATGATCGTTTCAGTTCTTCTCGGAAAATACACAGAAGGGGAATTGCTGGATTGAATGGGACCTCTAACCCTAGTTTTTCAAGTAATCTTCACACTGATTTCCATAGTGGTTGTCTTCACTCCCACCAACAGTGAAGAAGGGATCCTTTATCCCCACAACCCCTCCAACCATTTGTTATTGGTTGATTTCTTGAAACTGGTCATTCTTTCTGAAGTGAAGTGGAATCTCAGTGTTGTTTTAATCTGTATTTCTCAAATGACCAATGACATTGAACATTTTTTTCATATATTTGTTTGTCATTTGTAGTTCTTCATCTGAGAAGTATGTATTCATTTTAGATGTCCATTTTAGTACTGCACCTTTGAATTTTGAGGGCCTGATTTTTAAAAAATTCTTTATATGTTGTAGATACAAGTCCTTTGTCTGAGGGACATTTAACTGAGAATTTTTCCCCATTTGTGGGTTCACTTTTCACTCTGTTGGTGATTTCTTTGACATGCAAAAACTTTTTATAAGATGAGATCTCAGTTGTTGAGTTTGTGAAATATTTTCCATGCCTTTTGGTTTTTGTTTATGAACTTTCTGTCCACCCCTGTGTCTTCAAGACTTCAACCCACTTTGTCTTCCAGTAGATTTAGTGCTGCTGTCTTAATAATAAGATCTTTGATGCATTTTGACTTTAGTTTAGTGCATGGTCATAGACAGGGGCCTAGTTGTAGTCTTCAGCATATGGAGGGCCAATTTTCCTTACATCATTTATTAAAGAAAAACAAATATGTTTCTTCCCATGAACATATTTTGTCCCTTTGTCAAAGACAAGGTGACCAAATGTGTTTATAGTTGTGGTTAGATCTTCTAATCTATTCTATTGATCTTCAGATCTGTTATTTTATTTTTTCCCAGTACCCTGATGATGTTATTACACTAGCTTTGTAGTTTAATTTGAAGTCAGGGATTGTGATGCCTCCTGCCTTGCCTTTATTGAACAGGATTGCCTTTGCTATTTTATGTCTCTTCTGGTTCCAGATGAATTTTGGGAATGCTTTTCCTAGATTGTGAGACATGCTACTGGCATTTTGATTGTAATTGCATTAAATCTGTATAATAATTTTGGGAGTATGACCATTTTCACAATATTTGTTTTTCCTATCCATGAACAAGGAATGTCTCTCCATTTTCTGAAATACTCTTCCATTTCTTTTTTCAGAGTTCTGTAATTTTCAAAGTATAGATCTTTTACTTCCTTCATTAGATTGATTCATAAGTATTTCATTTTTTGAGTGTTATTGTGAAAGATATTGTTTCCCTTATTTCTTTCTCAGTGAGTTTGTTTTTTTGTGTACAGGAATACTATTGATTTTTAAGTGTTGACTTTGTATCTTGCAACATTACTGAATTTGATTATTACATCTAGAAATCTTTCAATGGAGTTTTTAGGTTTTCTGTGTAGAGTATTATATCATCTACAAATAATAATAATTTAACTTCTTTCTTTCTTGTCCTTATTCCTTTTATTTCTCTTTATTGTCTAATTGCTCTGGCTAGTGTTTCCAGATATGTATTGAATATGAGTGGTGATAACGGACATCTCTGTCTTGTTCTTGATTTTAGGTTGGACATTTTCAGATTTTGCCCATTTAGTAAGTTGCAGGCTATTGGTTTATCATATAGAGTTTTTATAAGGTTGAGGTAGAGACCATCTATTATGATTTTCTGTAGGTTTTTTTTTATCATAAATGAGTGGTGAATTTTATTAAAAGCTTTTTCTGCATCTTTTGAAATGATCATGTGATTCTTGTCTTTAGTTCTGCTGATGTTTATTGGTTTGTGCATGGTGAACCATCTCCACAATCTAGGGATGAATTCCACCTGATCATGGTGTATAATCTTCTTAATGATTTTCTGTATTCTATTTTCTAGTATTTTATTAAGGATTTTTGTACATATGCTCATTAGAGAGATTTGCTTGTCATTTTCTTTTTGGCTTGCATCTTTTTTTAGTTTCAGTATCAGGGTAATACTTGCTTCCCAGAATGAATTAGGGAAAATAATTTCTCTTTCAATTTCATGGAAGAGTTTGAAGATTTTTGGTGTTAAGTCTTCTCTAAATTTCTTGTAGAAATCAGCTATGAATCCATTAGGATCTGAGTTTTTCTTTTTTGGTAACTTTCTAATTATATTTTCAATTTCATTAGCTGAAATTGAAATTGTTTATGGAGTTTTTGCAGTTTCTTTTATCATTAATTTCCAATTTCATGGCACTATTATTAAATAATGTGCAGGGGATAATTTTGGTTCTTTTGTATTTACTTCAGCATGTTCTGTGGGCTAGTATATGGCCTATTTTAGAGAATATCGCAGGTGCAGCTTAGAAGAATGTTTATTGTGAAGCTTTTGGTTGGGATACTCTGTACATGTCTACTAAGTGCATTTTTTCACAACTTTGATTCAGTTCTGTTACTTCTTTGCTGCTTCTTCATCTACATGACTGTCTCTTTGTGATAATGGGGTGTTAAATTCTCCTATTATAATTTTTTTATTGCTTATTTGATTTTTGTTGTCAATTAATATTTGTCTAATGTCTCTGGTTGCTACTGTATTTGATGCATATGTATTTAAGATTATTATCTCTTCCTCTTAAAATTTTCCTCTAACGAGTATGTAGTAAACTTCTTTATCCCTTATGATCATTCTTGGTTTGAAGTTCGTATTGTCTGCAAACAGAATATCAATCCATTCTTTTATTTGGGTTCTTGTTTCATGAGGTATTTTTTCCATCCTTTAAATTTTGGTATATGAATTTCTTTTTGATTTAGATGTGTTTCTTATATATAGCATATGGTTGGATTTTGTTTCTTGATCCACTCTACCAGTTTGTTTCTTTCAATTGGTGAATCAAAGCCATTTACATTAAAGGTTATAACTGATATGTATTGGTTTATTTATCTCAAGTCTCTTTCTGCTGTTGGTTTTTTACTTTTTAACCTCTCTTTAATTGTTTATCCTGTGTAGCAGTTTGTCTCTGTTGTTGTTCTTAAAATTTTAGTCATTTTTATCTCTTTCTAGAATATCTGTCAGTAGTCTTTTGGAGGGATAGGTTGGTGGTCATGTAGTTCTTCAGTTGTTCTTTATCATGGAATTATCTTATTTCTCCATCAATTTTGAAGTGCATTTCTTAGGGTACATCAGTCTCTGTTGGAAGTTGTTTTCTTTTAGGACTTGAGATACTTGCTTGCATTGAGAAGTCTGTTGTCTTCTGATAGACTTTTCTTTTATAGGTCATCAGTTTATTTTCTCTAGCAACTTTTAATATTGTGTTCTTATACTGAATTTCTGGGATCTTTATTATTATATATCTGGATGTAGATTTATTTTGGCTATGGCTAATTGGAGTTCTATATGTCATACCTGTCTATATGCCAGTTTCTTTTCCTATGCTTGGGAAATTTTCTCTTACCACCTCTATAAATAGCCTTTTAATGTCATTTGTGTTGACTCCTTCTTTTTCATTTACTCCTCTCTGTTTTATATTGGTTTTTTTTTTTTGGGGCACGGTCTTGCAATTGTTCAATTGTTATTTCCTGGTCCTTCATTATTTTTAAAAGATCTTTATTTTCCTGATCAATAGCTGCAGTCTTGTCTTCAAGGTCTGAAAATTTATCTTCACATTTGTTCAAGGAGTTTTGCCAGCTTTTAATATAATTTTTGATTTTCTGAATATCTGCTTGAACATTTTTCACACAGTCTAATTCTTTCCTATATTGTTCATTAGAGAGTTCCATCATTTTCTAACGTTCATCTATTTTTAAACTATGTCTTTTTTATATATGCTCAACATTTCTTTCTTATGCTTGTCATTTCTTGTTTTTCCTTGGAGGTTATTTCTGATCTGATTTCCTTTACAGCTTCATGGAGTTGTTTCTTTCCTTCAGTTGATATCATTTCATATATTTCAGGTGTGAGACTTACACTTTCTTCTATGTCCATGTCTCCTGGACTTGTTTGGGATGGACTGGTGGTTTGAGGTTGCATTTTGATCCTTCATTTTCCTGTATTCCTCTGGAGCAGCCAGATCCAAAGTTCCAGTTACTTCCTACATTGATGTTGGATGTATGTCCAACTGAGGGTTTCCCTGGCTGTGTGGGGGTCTTTGAGTAGGTATGGTCCAGCCTTGCATGCCTCAGTGAGGATCATTAGCTAGCGGAGAGTCACTGGGTGGGCCTTTCCTTGGCCCCACATGATTCACTTAGGTTCCCTGGTTGCACTGGTGTTGCTGGGTGGGGATCACTTTAATTTTTAAATACTAATAAATGTCACATCTCTCCCAGTACTATTGTGAATTTTTTTTTAAATTTTTTATTTAAAGAGAAGAAGAAAGAAAAAAACAAACAAAACAGAAAGAGGGTAGCAACAATTCCCCAAAGGGGAAAGAAAAACAACCACAACAACAAAAACAAAAACAAAAATACTAAGAAATCACCACTTGATAAGTTACATGCTGCCATCATTGGAAATAGTCGTTCAAGTTAAAAGGTAAAACATACAAAGGACACTTTCAAACAATGAGACTGTTAACAGTTCTGCTCAACATTCTAACAAAAACAGTAATATGGTCATCTATCTTACACATTTAAACACACATACAGTTATATCCTTTAGAGCACTTTCTTTTCCTCTTTTTTTTTCAGTAGCAATTACACATTTTGGGTTTTATTACTCCTACAGTTCTTTTACTTTTTACACTAGAGACAAATGTGAAATTTATAAATATGACTCTTATTTATTTCACTAATGAGGGTAGTCTCAAGTTGTCTCCATTTCCCTATGAAGGCCTCAAAATCATCCTTCTTAATAGCCAAGTAATACTCCATTGTATAAAAATACCACATCTTTTTCATCCACTCTGCAGTTGATGGGTATCTTGGTTGTTTCCAAGATTCAGCTATTACAAATTATGCTGCTAGGAACATGGGTGCACATACGTCACTGTGATATGAACTTTTCAGTTTCTCTGGGAAAATATC
>PVJX010045588.1:0-12654 GCA_004027295.1 Dolichotis patagonum | reverse complement strand
GGCCACCCCAGGGCGGGGAAGCCAGAAGCAAGAGCGTCTCCTGAGATCCGCGCCATGCTGGAACTTAGGGCGCCGAGCCAACCAGTAAGCAGCCTGCCGCCCTGGAAAGTGACTGTGGTCTGAGGAGCTGCGGCCACCCCAGGGCGGGGAAACCAGAAGCAAGAGCGTCTCCTGAACTATCACACATGTTCAAATTCCAATGAGACACAGTGTGGTGGATAGAACCAATGGTAGTAGAGCAGAAGAAGCATGGTAGGACTTCTGAATATGTGTGATAGTTCAAACAATTTTTTTTCTTTTTTATCAAAAATGAGATATTGTAGTACCCATTGATCATCTTCTGTTATTCGGTTCAGAAAGCCCTGTAATTCTTTCACTCTATGTATGGCTTAATACTATTGTGTTATGTTTGATAGTATTGTATTTGAAACTATGCTCAACTATAGCAGAGTAAGTGATATGGTGTTAGATACTGTTGATGTCCAGTTGACTTAATGTAAAGTACTGTGAAAAAAAAAGAAAAAGAAAAAGAAAATAAAGTACTGTGTTGCCTAGGTTGTCCTGTTCTGATCTACTCTGTACTGCCCCCCTTTTCTTTTATTCTCTTTCAAATTAAAAAAAAATTAAAAAAAAAGAATTTAAAAAAAAGACAGCTGATAAATCATTAATAAGAAGCCATGTTCTTTGTGAGAACAAAAGGAAACAGAGCATGTTGGAATCTCAGGTGTTTGTTGTCAAGGTCACAGCCAATGCAGGCTTAACAGCGTATATGTCCTGACTTGTTTCTAAGGCTTTACAGCCTCTTTCAAAATATGGGCTTTGGGTTATTGGATTTTCCAGACCAGCTGAGCCAACAAGACACACATAGTTCACTCACAGCCCTGACTCAACTGTGTCCCAGTACTATTTGGATTCACAGCAGACCTGGGGCTCATCTTATAATGCTAATCCTTCAGAGATGCAGAGTGCAAGAGATGTGCAGGCATGCGGATGTCACTGAAATTTCAAAGGGAAGCCAGGAGGCCAGGCTAAGTTGATGAGCAGGGTTAGTGTTCCTGAAAGCTGTGGGTGATGTGCGGAGCTGTCAGCTGAAACCAGTGTCACAGCTGTGACTGAGGGAGTTAGCGATGCCAGGAACATGGAACCTTCCCGTGGAAAGCTTCAGGAATTGTGAAAATCCACCCCAGGTAAACAGCTGTGTGTGCTGCAACCAGGACTAAGAAATACTGACATAATTTTTTTCTTTCTTTGTTAACGTAATTATTCCAAAACTGCTTTTTCTAATGGGATAATGTCTTCCTACATTTAGAATGTCATTTTAAAAATCCAGAGGTGTAAGACTTTGTGTATATAATATGACAGGACACATTGAGACATGAAGACATTTCTAACTAAATGGATGCACCTGGGGACCATAGTCTTCAAGTGAGACAAATCAGATGCCTATGTTTAAACACCACATTGTCTCTGTGTTGCAAGAAACCAAAAGTGTGTATGAGGAAGTATGTATGTAAAATGCATAATAGATATTGGGACATGGGAAGAAAACATTCATATGAGAAGGAAAACAAAAAAAGAGATCAGAGAAAGAAGGAAGGGCCACAAAATAGAGGAAAAAATGCAAACATAGCTTCCATAAAGAAGGATAGGAAAACAAGTAGAAGGGAGGGATAGAGAAGAAAGAAGGAAGGTATATTAAGTATAAGTACAGATTTCCTATGATGAGTGTTATTAAGTATATCCTAAAAGTATAAAAGAATAAAAATAAATAAACATCACTGCGAAGACTGAATATAGTTCTGACTTGCTAATTTACATCATTATTTTACTTGCAGTCATTCCTGACTGTAGCAGCCTGTGGGGTCCCAAGAGGAAGCAACTTGACATTAAGAAAAAACTATGGACTCATACTATTAGGAAGCTGGGACTGGGTGAGTTCCAACCTCTGTGATGGAGAGACAGAAACAATGTCTCAACTGCAGAGTCTTTATTACTACATGGTAAAAAGGCAGGAAATGCATGATGAGATCAAAAGTATAAGGTCTCAGTGTTTTGCTGAGAACACTGAAATCGAAACATTCACAAAGCTATCTGTGCTGTAGACAACAGGGAAGAACAGCAAGGCCAGACATCTGCAGGACTGGCTTTACCGTAGTCCCAAGAACTCGTGTACATGGTTCATCTCTGGAGCTTCATGTTCTTGAGACTGACCTTGCTCTATTCCCAATGAGTTCACCAACTTCCAGCTCAGTCTGAGCTCAGCAGTTCCCCACATCTCCCCTTTTTCTGTTTCTTAGTCAAAAGTGGTAGGCAGTCAGTTGGAGTTAGAGGAGCTGTGTTCAGAGGATTCTACAGAAGAACTTCACTGTGGAAGGCTTTTCTTCTCCTCTCTTCTCCAGGCATCTGAGATGAACTTTTTTTCCTATGAAAAAAGGATTTGTGTCTTAAAAACCTTTCCACTCCTAGTGAACTTAGTCATTTGGCTAAAATTCCCAGTCCAAGGACTTCAGGTTCTTCTGTTCAACAATTTAAACCTGTGCAGCCCATTAACCTGTAAGAGTCACCACTTAGTATTAGTGTAGCTGGTAATTGTCAGACGATGTTAGTTTTTTTTTATAGCTAGCTTGTTACTGTGATGTTGTTTATATATCTTGTAGTTACTCTTTTCTCCTGGATGTTCAAGGTCAAGTTAGTGAGATTTGTATTAATGAAAAGCAATCTCCTGTTATCTATCAGGACAGTTAATTCTCCTCAGGATTTACTTTGGAATCATGTACAGTGTCTCTCAGTTCTTCTGTCAGTGTCAGTCATCTGCATGACCTAGTTGATTTTTGTGAAAGCTTGGGAGAACTTTTTCTCCTGGTGACTCTCCTTAGGCACACTATACACCATTGATCTCCTTCCTCTGTGGTTCAGCAATCTCCTCAGTGAGGAAGTTGTATATAGTTCACTAGAGTTGTCGGATGTTGTTGACTAGATTTTCTCATGTCCTGTGTCTTCGTTGTTCTTGGAGCACCAGAGCAAAAATAATGGCTGTCCTCTCAGCTCATCTATCTTTGTAGTTTTTGGTCTTCAAACCATAGTTGTTGAACATCCAGAAGAGAAGGTTAGTGACACTATATTGTAGTGGAAGTAGTGAGATAACTGTAATACTTTTGTCTGATTATCAAGCACCTTGAAACATAACCTATAGCCAGAGAACAGTTATTGTTTACCAACCATGGATGTTCTAGTAGTTGAATCCCTATGCAGTGTTAAGAGACAACAGTGAAATAGTTTTACACAAAAATTGGATCTAATGTCATACATAATATTTTAGCATGACAATCATGATGACATTTTTGTAACACACTTAATTCTCTATCTTGACATCAAATAGCCTTTTTAGTCAATCATCTCTATCTAGTACACAAGAAGCTCTTACCTAATTTGATATCCTTAATAGGATGTCACTGAAGTGTGTGGGATTTTCTGCGCTGTTTAATGTTGAAACATCTCTAAGTATAGTGGCACATATATAGCATACACGTCACATAAGATTTTGTTAAATAATTATCATTTGACTGGTGATCTCATGTTCACTTGACATGAACCTTTTATCCCAAATATCTGGAGGACAAGATTATTTCTTTCAGATGCCTGAATCTGAAAGAAATAGTTATTGCCATATGTTTTGACCTGTACAAAGAGTGGGTCCTGAGAGAGGATGATGGGAGATTAAGAAGAAACAAGACACAAGCCAGGTGTGGTGGTGCACTCCTGTAATCTCAGCATCAGGAGGCTGAGGCAGGAGGATCATTCTCAAATTTGAGACCAGCCTGGGCAGCAAAGTGAGCTCAAGGCCAGCCTGAACTGCATCGTGAGACCCTGTCTCAGAAAGACAAAAAAAGGAAAGAAAGAAAGAAAGAAAGAAAGAAAGAAAAAAGAAAGAAAGAAGGAAAAAAAGAAAGAAAGAAAGAAAGAAGAAAGAAAGAAAGAAAGAAAGAAAGAAAGAAAGAAAGAAAGAAAGAAAGAAAGAAAAAAAGAAAAAGAAAGACACCTAAAGGAAAGCTGGACTGGGCAGGACTTGACCTCGTGGAGAAGCAGCAACAGTATCCCAACCCCAGTGTCTTTATTTATACAAAGTAAACTAAGAAGAAGAGCATGCCATGGCGTTGAGACTGCAAAGTCTTAGTATTCTGTGGAGAACATTGAAAGTGAAAACATTCTCAAAGCTATCTGTGTTATAGGTAACAAAGAAGAACACAAAAACTGGACACCTATTGATATGCAAATAAGCTAGAGTTCAACTTGTTTACACAGCCTGCCTCTGTCACTCTGTCCTTGGGACTGGGTTTGTTCTAGCTTCAAGGAATTTCCTGACTTGCAGCTCACTCATAGAGCAAGGACTTCCCCCATTGCCCCCTTTTTTATATCATTGTTGCAATGTGTAATCAATTGAAGTCAAAACAGCTGCTTTTGGAAGACTGCTACAGAATGTAAAGACAAATAACCCAACGCCAACTTTATGGGGCCAAATATAATTCAGGCTGAATTACATAGTACATGAAAGGGTTAAATCCATTTAATAAACCTAAAACAGTATTCACCAATTACTTGGGAGTCAAAATCTGCTGTAGCTATTAGAGTGACTAGTGATACTATTCCTAAAATAATTAATCCTATGGCCCTATGAGATCTGATTAGTTGATTTTGTATTTCTTTGAGAACTTCCATGCCTTGATCACTGTAGCAAGTTCCAAAGATATTGGTTGGGACCATCACAAAAGAGGGCTGATAGGAGACCACCACATCTTTGCTGCTGTTGTGGGTGGACAGGCAGGAAGTAAGACTGCAATTGAAACAAGTCACAGTATAATGGTTAGATTGGTTAGAAATGTTGACTTTTTTTAGCCAGGAGAACATAAGGAGACTGGACACAAGCAATGGCATAATGGGCAGAGTGTTCAGTTCCCCCGAATCCTTCATGCTAGCATTACACTGATTAATTTTTGCATAACTGGAAAAAGCCAGCCTCCATATTTCTGCTACTTCTGCTATTTCTCCATATTTCTGAATATTTCTGCTGATGTCCCTGAGAGGTAGTGAGTATGGAGGCCGAGAAGATGCCCATGAAGCTTGTTTAAATTAGACTAATCATAGAGAGTCACCTCAAGGTGGTACGATTCATCTCAGGGGTGCAATACTCAGTCCAGGGACAAAGCCCCTATGGGCCATGACATTACTGACATTCTGGCAACCTTGCAATGGGCAATGGGAAAAATTTGTGTCATCTAATATCATATTCAAACCCATTATAGAGATAGTCTCATTTCTAAACTATTCAGAAGCATTTTCAACCAATGCTGATTTTCTAGCCTGACTGAATTATGTTTACATGGGGAAACCCCAGTGGGTGAAAGGTATTTGGGCATCTGTGTGCTCAGCCCATTTCTTCTGTGAGCCCAGTGAGTTCCTCTTTTTTTTTTTTTTTTTGGCTTCTCTAGAGCCTATTACTCTCTTTGACTTCTCTTATTTCTCTCTTTGTCTTCTTGGGACTCTGCTTCTCTCTTTGGGCATGCACAGCTAGTTGTATCCTCTTACCTACTATCTGATGCATTTCCCTGTTCCCTGGCTCCATGTTTTGGTGCCAAATGCCATGTCTCGCTTAGCTCCTGAAGTTCCCTGGGTAAGGACAGTGAGAGGATGGAGAAAAAAGGACATGGTAGGAATACAGAAAACTGAGGTAAAAAGGAGCTCTGTTTCCTGATGGGAAGAAAGGAAAGGAGAAGAAGGAGGAGTGGGAAAAGGAGTAAGAGTTCCAATGGCTGCAGCATGTTTATTTATACACGTGGGAGATGCAATATCATGTGAAACCTCTTCCCCTGAGAGCTTATCCCTTCAATTTGCCTCAGGCTCCCGCTATTCTTGAGACTGGAGCAGCTCATTCATATGACTTTCCTCAGGCACTCTGTGGTTTTGAGGCTGGCCTTGCTCCTGCCTAGGTCCTGATCCATCTCCAGCTGCAGCTGCTTCCCACAGTTTTAACATTGCCTGAAAAATTCCTTTCTTCATTCAAACTACTACAAGTAAAATGCCACCCCATTCACTAAACCAGTGAGGTTCACACTGCCTTATTTTATAATCTCACAACAACTTGTCCTTTTTAAAATTTTCTCATGATGCCACCACTATGAGTTTCATGCTCATGTGATTTAGACTTATTATGCATGCAGTGAGACAGGAATAACTATGGACATAGCTCTTCTGTGGCCTCAGCTTCTCATAGTTTAAGTTGAAAAATTCTCTTACACCTAGCATGACAGATTGCAATAAAGTGATAAGGTAAGCCAAGTGTCCATCAAAGTTTAGTCATGTTGAAATATCATGTCAAGGAGTGGAAGAAGATATCTCAATGTGATTATATATAAATGAGCCCTGAAACATATAGATTTATGACTTTGAGTAAAATGATGACATGTAGAATCAATTTACCAATAGAAGAGACAGCATGTATATTTGAGGGGGTGTTAGAGTTTTTCTGTTGAAATAGAGAAGTAAAAGTACAAAACAAACAGGTTTATTGAGATGAGGAAAGGAGCATACAACCCATGGTGGCTTCACTGTCTCCTTCCATCGGAATATTGTGGGGTATGGGACATATATAACCTTTGAGTGGGGATGTTGCTTAGGGCAGGCATTGATGACACGCAAGGAGCTGATTGGAATTTTCTTCTAGTGAAAACACGAAGGGGAGTTGCAATTAAGGCTGAGGAAGAAGCCGGAAGTGGTAAGCGTTCTGGCTTTGGCCTTCTGCCAGGTTAAACCACCACCATAACAGTACAGTAGTTTATTCTAGGGCAAAAGTCTTTCAGGGGGTACATGTAGATGGAAGTATTAGGATGTTACATCGTGTGAATCTAGTAAGTATTTTAGAGTGTTTTCTCAGAAATCATTGTCATATGTAACTTCACATCATTGTGGATATTCTTCATGGGTTTTTCTGAGTTACTACCTAGAAGTGTAACTGATAGCTAATAATTAAACCATCATTAACTTGAATAATACTGTGCAACAAGATACCAGGTGTCTGAAGCCATGCACTGGTATTAAGCATGTGTTCAGGTCTAGATGTCTGTATGTGGTGAATTATTTCTGCTTACATAGATTGTACAAGGACAAATTCACGGTAATGTGCAAGGAACTGAAGCAGTCAAACTAAAATATGTGCACATAAAAGAAATAAGTTTAGAGTATTCATATAGAAAACTCAATTGTATAGTTTTCTGAGGAAAGAATTGATGCTGTTGAAAGTTTAGTGATAATAGATACCTAATAGGAATTGTATTAAGTTTTCCTTGTTGTTACTCTTGTCACAGAGAAAAATTCCTGACATAAAAAGCAAATGAAGATTCCAAGAAGTCAGTATGTAATTTGTCAAGTAATAATTTCTTAGGTTTTTTTGTTGTTGTTCTTTTCCTTTTTTCCTTGGAATACTGTATTGTCACTACCCTTTATTCTGTTTTGTTTTGTTTTTTTCTCTTTAAATAAAGTTATTTAAAAAAAAAAGCAAATGTAGAGGCCAGGAATAGAACTCAGCAGCTCAGCACCTGACTGGCAAGCATGAAGTCCACAGTTTGATTTTCAGTATGTCAAAAAAAAAGAGTAAATGAAAAAGTTAATTTTATCTCATCATTTCTGAGACTGTAGTCTTGGTTTGAACACTTCAAATGCACAAGTATCATGGTAAATATATATATATATTTTTGTACAGGGGATCGAACTCATGACCTCAAGCTTTCCAGACAGGCACTTAAGCTACTGAGCTAAATCCCTAGCATCATGGTAAATATAAATACAGGACAAAGATACTAGCTTTCAGAGACCCAGGGTACAGAGAAAAGGGAATCAGGCTGAGAGGAAGGAGCAAGGGTCCAGATTTGGTTCCTCAAGTGACACTATCATGCCTCAGCCAAACTCATCAAAAAGTATGCTTTAGTAATATCCCATATATCTATCAAGCAAAAACAAGCTAGTACACAAGTGTATCACCAACTCTACATATTTTTCTTCAAGGAATATTAATGTTAAAAGGTGGAGAAATCCAACTTGTGATGATGAGTCACAACAGGACATGGGGAACTTGCAGTTTTATTTTATTTTATTTTATTTATTTTATTTTATTCTATTCTATTTTATTTTATTTTATTTTATTTTATTTTATTTTATTTTATTATTTGGTACCGGGGATCAAACTCACAACCTCACACTTGCCAGGCAGGTGCTTAAGCCACTGAGCTAAATCCCCGGCCCTGGGGAACTTACAGTTAAAAGACCTTTTGTAACCCAGTCTCAGCACCAGGAAGTGCTCAGGTGAATCAAATGTGGGGATGTTTTGGCAATCTTTCTTGCCTCCATGCTAGGAAATAGATTTGTCTTTAGAATTGAAGTATTTTTTGTGAACATGTGTAATTGTGAATGTTGTCTGAGGGAGTTGGAATGCTTGCTTTTCTTTCATTTTTACTTTTTTGCAGGGTGTGTGAGACCTCTGTGGGAGACTTGTGATTGACCTTCATTTGATAATAGTAGCCATCATATCAGTTTAGTTTCTGTTTCTGCACAGTTCAGTTTCTGTTTATGAGTTAAGTTTCTGTTTCTTCATATCTTGTCTATTTCCCCAAAGTCACATGCTTCCCCATATCAGGTTTAGACTATCCACCATTGCCTAGTTACTTGCTGACGTCAATAGGCTTAAGTTCCTCATTCTCTGTACCCTATATATATCCAACATTTCCTGCCAATAAATGAGACTTGATCAAAATCCTGTCTTGTCTCCATTTCTTGTGTCTCTTGTCCTTATCTCATCCCCACTCCCCCTCTAGGGTCTTCCTTGACTTACCCACGGGTCAGGACAAGTGGCGCCCAATGTGGGGCCCAAGAACAGGGGATTCAGTGAGGGATGCTGTTTGAGAGGCTGGCACAAAAAGAAAAAGAGGATAAGTCAACGTGGGAGCCTGCTGCATTTTCTACACCTCAGTAAGTGAACAGTGATCATGGGGACAAGAAATGAGTCAGCATGAAATGTTTATTGAAGGCTTAGGAAAAGCTTTAAAGGCACGAGGAGTAAAGGTTAAAATGAAACAATTGTGTCAGTATTTTGACTTCATTAAACAAGTCTGACCTTGGTTCCCCACTGAAGGGACTATTGACACAAAACAGTGGAAAAGGGTCAGTGGTGCCCTCAAAGATTTTTATGGCACTTTTGGCCCTGAAAAGGTCCCTGTAACTGCTTTTCCTTATTGGAATTTGATAGATGCAATTCTTTCACAGAAACACACCGACCCAGTAATTGCTAATGTGGTTCACAGGGGAGAAAATATATTACAAGGAAAAATTCAAAACAAAGAAACTAATTCAAAAGACAAAGATAAGAGACAAACTAGAATAATTGGCAGGGATGAGGCTCTTATGTCCTTTGATAGTGATTAAAAAAAAAAACACCCCCAGACAGCACAGACAAAAAAACACAGACATCACAGACTGGTATATCCTCAAAGCAACAACCCAGGTTTTTAGAGAAAGCCAAACCCAAAAATAAGATATATCCTGACTTTCAAAAATTCCTTGGGACCAATGTAGATGATGAAAATATTAATTGGGATGACTTAGCAGGAGAGGCTGCCAGATATCATAATCCTTATTGGCTAACTAATGCCCCACGCCCACCACCATGCTATGGCAATCTTACTGATCCCATTTTGGCTTGTCTGGTTTTTGACCCCAGAAAGGAACTTAGGGAAAAAATTGAGCTGCTAAAGGAGCAAATAGCATTGGACAAGGAACATCAGGACTTGATAGCCCAATTAAAAAATCTAAAAATAAAAAAATCTAAAATTGAAAGTAAAACCAAATCTAAAACCCCCTTCAGACAACAACTACCTATGAGGGGTGCATTTTCAAAATGTACTCCTCTTTTTGACTCCGCTCCTCAGTTAGATAAAATAGAGGCATTTCTAGTGACCAAGACAACAGACGCCCAAGGTCTGGTCTTTTGTCATCATACTGGTTTTGATTTCAAATTAATAAAAAAATTAAAGACAGCAGTGGCATAATATGGAGCTACAGCCCCATACACTACCACAATTTTGGACTCTGTAGCTAAAAATTGGCTCACACCTATAGATTGGCAGACATTAGCTCAAGTGACCTTGTCGGGAGGAGATTATCTTTTATGAAAATCCAAATATGTAAAAAATTGTAAAGAGACTGCCAGACGTAATGCACAAGCTGGCAACAGATGGAATTTTGATATGTTAGCGGGAGAGGGTCCTCACGCAACCAATCTTGCCCAAATGTGATTTGATGCAGGGCTTTTTGCTCAAATTCAAACAGCAGCCACCCAGGCATAAAAAAAGCTCCCCTCTAAGGGAGATATGAGCTCTTCTCTCACTAATATTAAACAAGGCCCAGATAAACCTTTTGCAGACTTTGTCCACCACCTGCTTACTGCAGCTGGCAAAATTTTCGGCAACGCTGATGCAGGCACAGATTTTTGTCAGACAGCCTTTAAAAATGCTAATGCTGCATGTCAGACCATCATCAAGCCCTACAAAAAAAACCAGACTTAACAGGATATATACACCTTTGTTCTGACATTGGGGCTACTTATCAGCAGGGACTTGCTGTGGCCGCTCCCCTACAGGGTTTTAGAGTAAAACATTTATTATCTCAAAAAAATAAACAAATGTTTTTCTCGTGGGAAAGTTGGCCACTTTGCTAAAGACTGTAAAAAAGACTATAAAAGAAAGACTCCAATGCTAATACAAAACCCAAGGGACCAGGGTTATGCCCCAGATGTAAGAGGGGTTACCACTGGGCCAATAAATGTAAATCTAAAAAGGATGTTAATGGCAAAGAATTGCCTCTGTTACAAAAAACTAAAAGCGGGGCCAGCCCCAGGCCCCCAAACCCAAACAGATCTATGCGACAGTCAGTTTTGTTCCAGCAAACAACAATACATTTCAGACCTCTTCAGAGCCACAGCAGGGAGTGCAAGATTAAACCTCAGTTCCTCCGCCCATACAGTATTAACCCCTGACATGGGGGTTCAGGCTCTCCCTACAGGAATTTTTGGCCCCTTACCTAAAGATACCTTTGGCCTTATAATAGGGCATAGCAGCACAACACTTAACAGACTACAAGTTTTTCCCAGAGTGATAGATAATGATTATTCCAGAGAGATAAAGGTCATGGCGTCCTCTCCCAAAAACATTAACACTATCAAAACAGGACAAAGATTTGCTCAATTGCTGCTCTTACTCTTAATTCCAACCTTTAATAAGGCTGCCTCTATAACAATGAGGCAATGAGGGATTTGGATTGTTGGATGTCTACTAGGCAATGGTTGTTTCAACACAAAAACCCCTTATGTCTCTGTGGCTAGAAAAAAAAAGTACTCAGGTTTAACAGATACAGGTGCAGATGTCACTATTATCAAAAAAGATGATTGGCCTATGGCTTGGCCCCTAAACATCACCATGACTCATTTAAAGGGCATAGGTCAAAGCCAAAATCCAAAAAGAAGCTCAAGGGTTGTGACATAAAAGGATAAAGAGGGCAACCAAGGCACTATACAGCCCTATGTCATAGCCAGACTACCAATAAATCTCTGGGGCCAAGATCTGTTGTCTCAAATGGGGTTAATCATAGATAGCCCTAATATGGTTGTCACTGCTCAAATGTTAAAAAGTGGGTATTCACCTGGTCAAGGTCTTAAAAAAATTCAGAGATTATTAAATCTATTGAGACTGCCCAAAATTTTGATAGAGCCAGATTAGGCCATTTTCCATAGGGGCCATTGATTCTCCTGTGATCCATGCAAAAAAAATTACATGGTTGTCAGGAAAACCTGTATGGGTCGATCAGTGGTCTCTCACTTCTAAAAAGTTATTGGCTGCACAACAGTTGGTGCAGGAGCAACTTAAAGTTGGCCATATAGTCCTTAGTAATTCTCCTTAAAACACCCCTATCTTCGTCATAAAAAAAAATCCAAAAAATGGCGATTGTTACAAGACCTTAGAGCCGTAAACAAAACTATGGTTTTGATGAAAGCTTTACAACCAGGCCTCCCTTCACCCATTGCCATACCCCTAGGCCACTTCAAAATTGTCATAGATCTAAAAGATTGCTTTTTCACCATTCCTCTACACCCAAAAGATCAAAACATTTTGCTTTCAGTTTTCCCACCATTAATTTTTGAAAACCTATAAAAAGGTTTCAATGGTGTGTCCTGCCACAAGGCATGGCCAGTAGCCCTGCTTTGTGTTAATCCTTTGTTGCTTCAGCAATACAGTCAACAAGAGATCATTGGCCTTAGATATATATTGTTCATTATATGAATGACATTTTAGTAGCTAAAAAAAAATGGTGGTGATGTCCTGAGATGTTACCAGGAGCTACAGACTGCCTTACATAATAAAGGATTAGAGATTTCCCCCAATAAAGTTCAGCTCACAGATCCATATACTTATTTAGGCTTTCAAATGAGGGGGCCCTGGATCTCTTCACAAAATATACAATTAAGATTAGACAGACTTGGAGACAACCAGTAAGCAGCCTGCTGCCCTGGAGAGTGACTGTGGTGTGGGGAGCCGTGGCCACCCCAGGGCGGGGAAA
>PVJX010045587.1:0-12651 GCA_004027295.1 Dolichotis patagonum | reverse complement strand
TAGTAAAAGAAATCTTGCTATTGGTCCCCGTCAATGTTCTTCCTGCACTTTGAACACACTCATCCATTGCTCCTCCCACTTTCTGAAGCAGGCCTGCATGTGCTTTCTGTGTCTTTACATAGTGTGATCAAAAATACCATGAATCTTGGTGGCTATTGCCATCCAAAGAAGAGGAAAAATTATAAACTGTATGGTGAGCTCCAATTCACCAGACATGGCACCTGTGACTTCTTATTCACCAGACACAGCACCTGTGACTTCTGGTTCTTTTTCAAACTCAAAATGACTGGGAAAAGTAAATATTTTGAATTATTTCAGTACTTTGAGTCAGCCATGACAGTGCAGCTAGAGAAACTGAAGAAAGAAAACACCCGGAACTGTTTCAGAAAGAGGTAAGAACGGTGGGATAAGCAGGCTCAAACTGGGCAGAGTATTGAGGAAGGAAAATAGCAATGTGTCTTTTGGAATAATGAATGTTTAAAAATTTAGGCATTTGCTATATTTTTAAATCATGCCTCTTATTCACTTACTATCATGTTGTGTTATATCCTATTGGCATGTAAATTTGAAATAAACATACAGATATCTGTATTTTCAGTTCTCAGAGTAGATTTGGATTACACGAGGTACAATAGATATTGTGAAAGAGAAAGGAACTTCCTCAAGGGAATGAACAACTTGGCGTGAGAAAATGAATGCTCTAGTTTATTAGAAAATGATAGGAGTATGAGTAAAAATTAAAAAAGAAAAGGTATGAACATTTTAAGATATAGCTTATTGAGAATAATTAGAAGTGAGTAATGATTAGAGCACCAACACGGCATTGTAAATAATCTGGGTGGAGACATACAAAAGTGTAATTAAACATAGGACAATGTTTATTGGAATAATGGAGAAAAAGGATAAATACATCTCTGACTAGAATGTGAAGGATTGGGGTAATGATGTTTAACATCATGCAAAGTATTTGTTTTATGTAGTTATGGAAAGGCAGAGACTGTCACTCATGTATATTCACATATGTAAATTACTTCTTGTCAGTTTCCCCAGTGACTTACACGTAGTTACAACCAGTGATCAAATCTCAGTCTCTATCTTAGGATCTGCTTCCAAATGAAAATGTAGATTATCCCTGAACAGCAGTAGAAAAGGAATGCTGAAAAAAAGTGTTGAGAGAAGGCTATTAGAAATTCAGTTTCTGCAATGATGGGAAGGACATATTTTATAGAGTCAGATATGTGAAACCAAAACATAGAAAATGGTGCACATTTAGAAAGCGGAGCGTCACAGTTGTTTCTTTTAGTGTTAAGGCAGAATAAAGTCAATATGGGACAGAGAGTATCTAAGGAAACACAATGGGTGTTTGATAATAAGAAGTCATAAGAAAGAGGAGAAAGTAACCAAGGGATTTAGAAGAAGTAGGAACTGAGAAAGGAATAAAACCAGACATAAGCAGTGTCTTAAGAGATAAGCGCAGTGTCTCAGACAAGGAAGTAATGAGTTGCTGTAAGTTTTGAGCCCCCGTCAATGTGAGATTAAGACTGAAAATTGATGAAGAGGGAGATTTTTGGTGAATTTGGCAGTTTTGTTGGATAATCTTGGAGAAATCTCAAACCTGAGCCTTTGCATCTGGATGTGATGTAGCTATATTATTTAACCCAGGTACCTGAGTAAGCTGAGACCCGGACAGGAGGTGATTTCTATCAGAAGTGCCTTAAAATTAGTAAAGAACTGTACAAGTTTAACATACTATTATCAATAATTAGCAATCCATGCAACTTTTTTCTGTTTACTTGCACTAAACCTATGTTTACTTCCATTTTGTTGTACTATTTCCTATTTTTATGTCAATGCTCTTAGCTTGTCTTAGAAGATGAAGATAAAACTTCTGTAAGATAATAGGTATTAGAAATTCTTTACAAAACTTTTCCCTTTGAATGACATAATTCATATACTTCTACTAGATCTCTATTGAATATGGTTAAAATTGCATTTTTATAGATTGTATACCCAACAAAAAGAGGCATCCAATAATAGGGAGTGAATAAAGTATTTTATCAGGTATTTTACAGATTTATAAGATCTTGTCAATACATATATGAGATGCATATATTAAGTGCAATATTTATTTTAAAAATATAGTAATTAAAAATAGTTATATAAATATAGAGCTACAATTATACCTGTGGCTGAGGTGTTAAGACATTTAACTTGTTCTGCTTCAAATATTCATCTCTGAAATTAGTATTTTCATTGAAATTTTTCCTTAATTTCTCTTTTGTTTTTGAATTTCTATTGTCCATTTCTCAGAATTGTCAAAGATATTTTTTCTCATTTTCTAGTTTTTTTCTTCTAGTCTTCCTGGATAACTAATTTTATCTCATCATAAATCACTTTTCAGGTGCACTGTGCTATGCTTTGCCATACAATTTTCAAATGTGTCTTTCAATATCATTGAAATTTAATGAAGAAAACCAGCCTAGATATGTCCTAATGTGAATAATTTATGAAGGCTCATTGCACTGCTTGAGGACAATGATTAATATTAACAGATTGACATGAAGAAAAAAAGTTTATGAAATCAAACTGTTTCTTTGACCTTCCATCGAAAACCAAGTTCTGAGAACAATATTATTAATATCCAAGGCACAATCAAACCATCAAAAATGTATAAAGCTGAAGAGGTCACTTTCTGCTGCTGTACGGGAACACAACACAGTAATTTATAAAAGTCATTGATACGGCTCATCCTATTCTAGGCTAGGAAATCTAAGATCAAGGAATTCCATCTGATGAAGGCTTCTTGTATCATAACAAGAAGAGAGAGAGAGAGAGAGATGCTGAGGCAGAGACAGTGACAGAGACAGACACACAGAGAGACAGAGACAGAGATAGAGAGACAGAGAGATTGAAAGAGGCAAAGACAGGGAAACAGAGAGAAACTTCCATTTGCCAAATTGGGAAGCAAACTTTGCTTCCACCAATAGATAACACTCGCTTTTATAATATTGGACTTAATCCATGAAGGGTATGCCTGGGACCTAAACAAAACTGTAAGATTCTGCTTCTGAACACTACGAAACTGATGATTAAATTTAACAGGAGATTGGAAAGGATGTGCAGTGATTGTGCATTATAATTTTTGAAACTGTTAAATTTCTGTGATTATTTTAAAAATTGAGCCAACATTTCAAGTAACTTTTAAATATATTTGAATTAGGCAGAGTTATATTCAGTTTTGAGAGTATACAACGTATAGTCATCTTTGAAATCTGGTGTGGTGGACTTTTTAATGGTCAGCTTATATCACCCAGGTGAACTGTATGTTGTTGCGCTGAATGTAAACGACCCACCTGAGGATTGCTGTCAACAGTTTCAAATGAGAACTAGAAGGGAAGATGACTATATGTTGTATGCTCCCAAACTGAAAAAAAAAAAGATTTGTTTATTTATTTTTGAGGCAGTATCTCAATGTGTAGTTCAGACTCGCCCTCAACTCAGTATGCAACCCAGCCTCCTGGAAACTGACATTGAGCCTCCTGTCTTAGCCACTTGAGTGCTGGGGTTACAATTATGAGTCATGAAGCTCAGCCTCAAACTCATATGTTTGAGCTTGATATTTCAGAATGCAGCCATATTTAAGATACACTGCAAAGAGTTGTGTAAGATTAAATTAGGCACTAATACAAACTCTAAAATAATATGACTAAAGTGCTCATAAAACAAAAGACTTTACTACATAGATAAACTAACTAGCACATATGAAGTAATAAAGTGTGCTCCTACTGTTAGGAAGCAGGGTATTAGTTGGCTCAAGATGCTATTCTCTGGATGATCATAAAATCCTAAGTGCACGCAACGGATATCTCTCCTTGCTGCTTAGGACTGGTGACACAGTTACTTGGCAGTGGTCACACATGCTGTGATAACACTACTCTGGGAGACTGAGGCAAGAGGACTGCAAGTGCTAGCCCAGCCTGGGCAATTTAGTGACTGAATGAGACTCTACTAAAAAAACAAAAAACAAAATCAAACAAAAAAAGAGATAAAAAATTGCAAATTTAATGGCCTCCAAATCATTCAAATTAAACAAGTGTGGTCCACACAAAACAGGTACTTTCTGGCAGAAGAACTCATTACAAACAGATTGTGTCACAATTACATGTTTTCTGTGCTGCAGGAAGTAATGAAACAATTGAATACAGTTTTGTTTTCTTTTTTAACACAATCTTTGCAGTCCCTCTCAGTAGTTAGCATCATAATCAATTCTCCATGTGATTCAAGCATTTATTTTACTCTCCGAGTTAATTCTACTCTTATTCGACACTATCAGTGCTCAGTAGTTTGTTGTTTTTTTTTAGAGAAGTGGAAATTATTTGTTTTAAAGGAGACAGTGGTAAATGATTAAGGATAAGGAGGTATTGACAAAATTGGAGGCAGAGGGACCTTTGAAAGTAGGATCAGATTATCAAGACCTTTAAAAGCCAAATCAACAAAAGAGTCTCCGAGGAAGTTCTAAACAACAAAATGGATGGAATGGCATAGCCAATGATCATCAGCACACTGCTATCACAGGGTATTAATACAATGATTGATAACAGAAGACCCGCGCCAGCAGGGATCATAGCTATGCATGATTCCAACTGCATGAATTCCTGTTCACTCAGCCTGGGTGTCTAGATCTCCAGCAAAATATATCAACATTGAGCCCATGAAAAATTCACTCATTTATTAAGCAGATCAACTTCCAACCTTCAAAGGCAGTGCTATATATTCAAACTACAGCAGCTAAAGGTACTGTCCTGACAGAGCTCAGAATCAGGTCATAAAGTCACAGGTGATATAAAGCCTGTGTTATACTTGTAGTACGGGTAAACTCCTCTTTCTGCTAAGCCCACTTTTCTTGTTTTCCTAAAGGAGCTATTTCTGGATATTATCTCTGAAACTTTCTGCTTGAAAATTTATATCCTCAAATCTATTTTCAAGGAATTCTACCTCACACAGATTTATACCATGAATAAAAGCAAGTTCGAAAGAGTATGTAAACAACTTGGCTTGTTTTTCTGGAGCTGTGGGTTCTGCAGGAGCCTTGTGGATATATGGATTTGGAGGCCATTCAGCTGCTCTAACCTGAAGGTCTGTTTCACAGGTACTGACACAGAAATTGTACTGAAGTTATAGGAATAAAGGAGATCACCTAGTACAAATGCTCCACTGAGAAGAGAAGAAGGCAGAAACTTGCTTTAATGTAGGTAAATTTAAAAATAGCCCACAAAATGTGAGGGAATAAAATCAGGTTCTGAAAAAGAAAAATGGGAATCTGGAAATAAGAACACAATTTTGAAAACACCCTCAATTAAAATAAATAACGGAAATTGATTTTCAGGAATTCAATTTTCAGATAAAGTTTAGCATTTTGTAATACATTTAGAAGCAACAGCTAAATATGTACACATAAATTATACATTCATTTGTATATAAACAATTCTAAAATACTTCAAAGCAATATAAAAATGCTGTAAAAGTTAACATAAGCCCTCCTCACCAAGCAATTCTAACAGCTATGAAAACAGAGTCATTTAATAGAAAATCAGCAAACAGGATAATAAGTTTGAAGAATCTCTTTTTCCTCCCAATGTCTCATTTTATCTACTTAATGCCCAGGTTATAGTAGTATAATAATCCATTCAAAGAAGTAATATTAACATTTTTCTGATTGTGAAAATCCATTAAAGTAATAGAAAGTGCATTAATATGAATATGAAAAACACAATTTTAATATTTTATGCATAGTTAAGTTACTGATGTTAATTCTATTTTAAATTATCATAGATAAGAGATCTGATTTTTAATAATTATATTCAATCATAAAGTTGTATCTCTTGGCTGATCTATAAAGAAGTAGGAATTATGCATTGAATTAAAAACTTCTGATGTTCAAAAATGCGGGGAGAGAACTTTAGTTATTTTTAATAATGTGATATTTGGTTACTTTGGGCCATCTTTGTTAAGTCTTGGAAAGTAGGTAGCAGACGGTTTATTTGAATTTCTTGGACACTCCTGTACTGCCATAGTTTTCAAGATGTCACCATAACTTTGTAATAACAAAGTATGTACTGGTTCTAAATTCCTGATCACCATGTAACTCTTGGGGTGAAGGGAGGTGGGAAGAGTGCTAAGTTGTTGGACAGTCTGATGGCATCTTATCCCTAGAGGATGCTTTTTATGAAGCAGAAATTAAATATTTAAAATATCATATTGCTAACTGTGCTTTTAGTGAGAACATGTCTGCTCTCACTTTATAGCTAATATTTGAGAGAGTGAGTGAGAAGGAAATCATGTTTATTCAGGGGTCACAGAAAGATAATAAAGACCTATCATCCCTTCAAATAAATAATCTTGTGGAATTTTGATACCACAAAATGGCGCTCATGAGGAAGAAAAATATGCTATGGGATAATGTGCAGGAAGGCTACTTACTGATTGGCATTTTTATTATGCAGGGTATGCATATCTATGGCTAGAATATCACAATGGACTTCAAAATTCTGAGGCTACTTCCTAAATTTTTTCAGATAAAATCATTACTTTTTTGCAAGTTAAGCATCACCTTTTATCCTATAATCTAAATGTCATCAGATGTTCTGGATTTTGTAAATCTAAGGAAAGGTTATTTAGCTATTAGCACATTAGACATTTTGACGGAACTTTGAATTAGAATTTAGAATGCTGAAAAAGGAGGCGAAGTAACTGTAAACAATAACTGATAAGCTGCAGTAGGAAAAATAATAGTTTTATTCTCAAAATAATGATTGTATGTGGCTTTAAAATAAAATGGTACCAGATTGTTTAAAAAATACTTTTGTGTAGGCATATTCTGTATGTATATATAATTTATTTTTGAAAACAGTATCAAAATATAATGACTTGATTTTATTTAGTTGAATGCAATTTAATAGTCTCATATGAGGATAAGAAAGTAGCAATCACCTTGCTCAAAATAAAGTCAATATTCATTTTGTTCATTGAATTGCAAATGGACAAGCATGTCTAGGAATCAAATATATAACAAATAAAGCACTCTTTGATTTCCAAGTGTACAGGATGTTCTCACAGTCATCTTAAAAGAAAGCTGACTAGTTGTTTTCTTGTGCTCCATCCCTCCCAGTAGCGTAAAACTGATGAAAAGATATATATCCTATGCAATGATAATCAGTCAGTAGTCTGGTCATCAAATTTTGATTTTTTAAATAGACCAGCTACACAAATTATGTGCTACTTAATGGCATTGAGGCACTGAGATTATCAGTTTCTGATGATAGGGGCTAAAGATGAAAAGCAGGTATCTTTGTTGGGGAGAAAATATTGACAAAAGACAAAGAAACGTGCTAAGATGCAGACACATGAAAAAGAAACAGCTATAGTAAGGTGAAAATTGAGAGAAGCACAGAGAGAGGGAAATAAAGGTACAAGAAAAAATATGAAAAGGAAGAGAGACACAGAGATAATGATATGATTTCTACACATTCCAAACTTCTTCCCATTCCTGACCTATTAGTTCATGTATTTCTGAGGTATCCTGCATCTATGAGATGTGATCAAAACATAAAGTGAATATTTAAATTAAAAAATCATATTGTAAGACAAAATTCCTCTAATCCCTCTCAAAATACTCTCCCTCGCTCCAAACACACTTTTCCCATTATTTTTGCCATATTATGAGCAGTTCTGAAGGTTTCTTTCATGAGTGTCTTTTCATGGTTGTCTCAATATCATGAATTAATTCAAAATATTTATGGTAATTTTGGCCAAAGAAAAACATATCACTTCTCTTCATCCACCTTAATCACTGTATCTGGTCCAAGTAACTTTTATCTTTTCCTTAAAGTCAAAAGAACTATGAAATTTAAATATTTTTTAATTGTTTCAGGGCATAAAGTATCCATAACAGTACAAAAAAAAATACTTGTAGTATCATTCACACAGTAGCAAAAATGATGAGATACAGGTGGTCCAAACGAGGGAGAGTATTTTGAGGAGGATTAATGGCAATATGTCTTTTACTCTAATACACTTTTTAAAAAATTTAAATATTCTCTTTTCTGATTGAACATCATATAATTTCTAGATAATTTAAAATTTTTGAGTAATATTATTACTTGTGATTTAAAGTTCACTCAACAAAAAAATAAGCAATTATGCAGAAACAAAATAATATGAAGGGCACACAAGAAAAATAAAAATAAATAGTATGGGTACATGGAAAGCAGTGATGATGGTGTATTTGTAAATAAGATTATTATTCAGTGTAAATTTTTGTTCTCTTTGTTGAATTATGACTCCTGTTATTACATTTAGTCTTCTGTCTTCTTTGAATTACATTTGTACATAGATCTAAAATAGCTATTTCTAATGTTGATTCATAATTTGCAAAAACTGTTGCTGCTTATAATTGCTTTTTCAGTGATATGAATTTATGAGCTTCCAATTTATATAATAAAATATCATTATTTATTTGTTTTTCTTAGACTTTTACTAGAATAATCTGTATAGAATAAAGTACAATATTGACTTAAAAGAAAGAATCACATTTATTTGAGGAGATAGTTTGAACAATGTATACTTTTAATACTAGCCATTTTATTACTTCTCTATTTAAAATGCAAGCATTATGTGATGCTGTATTAAAAGAATGAATTCTTAATACTGTGAAGTGAATATAGTGTGAATACAATCATCTTTTACTCCCTCCATTAGACATGTTAACATTTGCCATACATCGTGCTTATGAAAATGATGACTCTCGAAGAGAAAAATGAGACAGAAAACTATCCTCTGACAATGAAAAGAGGGGAAAAAGGCAGGAAAGAAACATGTGTATCTTATTTTTTGTTACATTGGATAATTATATTGACATCTTCAATTCTTTAGCAACTGGTTGATCTGATTTTTGTTTCATTTTCTAATAATGTTTCTGTCTTGCATGTTAAACCATGACCTCACAGAACAGGACATAACTGATGAGTCCTGTTTTAAAATAATGCAATATTTTAACATGTCGTGGGTGAATGCACAGCAAAAAGCAAACAGAACAATAAAGATAGAAATGATGATGTGCTTCAAATGTTCAGAAGTCTCATTTCTTAGTGTTGGAAATGTTACTGAGTGGATGACTACACTTCAACTTACACATAGAGAAGACTATGTATTATTTCAGGTTCAGCTTCTACCTACAGTTTATCCCAGACTGATCACAACAATCCAAGTGAAAAAGGCAAATTAGAAAAAAAAGGCAAAAAATCTAACAACAAATTTTCTCCTAAATATTGGGAATTCAAAAAGACAAAGCCTTCTTCAAGGGCTGGGGGTTTAGCTCAGTGGCATAAGTGTCTGCTTGGCAAATGTGAAGTTGTGAGTTCAATCCCTGGTACCCACACAAACAAATAAATAAATAAATGTTGGGATATTGAACTGAATATTGAACTAATCTTTTGTAAGCCATGTATGTAACTATTAAGTAATAGTCTACTAACACAAATATTTGTGCTTAAGATAATATATGATACCTTATTCAATATTCAAGATATTCAATTGATATCTTGTGCCATAAATATATGTTACTTCTAAAAGAAAGATAAATTTTACCTTCACAGTCATGAGAGGGAAAGACTCATGTAAAACAAGCCAAAATGATTTAACCCAACACCTGCAAGAGACGAGAGTGTTGATGTGCATTTTCTCCACATTTGACGGAAACACTACAAGCTTGAATTCCATCTTTTTCCCAGTCAATGCTGAATGCAATTCAGATTTCTGTGTTTTATTCTCTAATAAACAACTTTTTTTCCCTCATTAAAATATTCTCCATTTTAGACATCCATTCTGCAATAAACTTAAGATTAGCAATACAGGCAGGGTTTATCTAAAGTGAGATCCTGATCTCTTTATTGAAAAAAAATGGCTTAATCATACATTTGCGTGTTCTTGTCTACAAGTACTATACTCTATGCAATGTTGGGGCAACCACTGAAAGCTGATATCATAATCCCATTCTTACCTTCTAGTAGGCATCTTGCTTACTGCTTAAATGATGAATGCTTCAGTACTTCCAAGAAAAATAATCTCTACATCTCAGGAAAAGGAATAAATTCTAAATGACATTATTTCTGATGGGACACGTTACAATAAAACTTCCTTGTATGGAGAGTTTTGTAAATTACAGTATGTGATCTGAGTTGGTGTAGTCAATAAATGATAAGAGCATTTTAAGCAAAAACACAAACAAGACTAATACCATTGATCCCCTGGACTTTATCCTAACAAGAAACAAGACAAGACTACGATGCAATATACATTACTATCTACTTGGAAATCACAATATATTCTTCTGCTCTGCTATTACACAGACAAAGTTTTTTAATCTTTAAAATCAATTGTGCACTGTTATCATGCTAAAATCAAGAATTAAATCAATAAATAAAGAATAGCACCTACCTTAACTCCTCTAAAATGTACCCTCCATCAAAGAAGGAAAAGGAATAATAAAGTATGTTTGATAATGATTATACAGGTAGATTCTCATAGCAAAGAGAATAATGATTAAACCAGCCTGTTAAAGCAAGGTGTAACAGTAGACTAGGAAGAAGCCAGGAAATTTTTCATGACAGAGAAGATCAGTTGCTTGCTTTACTTTGGAAGTTCAGCAAGAATAGTAAAGAAAAATAAAAATAAAAGGAGGAAGTAATTTTAGTCTGATAAAATGATGAGGCTCCGAGATTGTGTGGGATTTTAGAATATAAAGTGTAAGCTTGTGACTAGAGAAAATGTTCAGATGAGATAATGTCAAGAGGTCATATCATGAGGTCATATCAAGAGGTCATATCTTGCATGCTGAGTTACATACTGAACCAGGCCAATGACAGCAAACATCTAAGAGCTTAAAAAGAGAAAGGACCGCATTAGTTATTCATGAGACAGATGACTGATGAATCTGCACCTGATGAATTTGTGGATTCATTTTTAAAAGTAAATACCAGAATTTAGTAATTAACTGAGAAATAATGAGAAGCCTTTGGGGCAATAATTATAGGTATAGAGATTATGGACTGATCAAAATGAATGAGTCAAAATATACCTGTATTTATGATTAGATTACACGGAATTTGAAAGCTGGAGAAACAAATTTTAATTTCCATTCATCTTTGTAGTTATGGTTAACTGATAGACAGTAGTACCAACACATAGCCTAAAACATAAAGGGAGAAGTTGTTATATAACTATAATATTGAACAAGTTGTTGAATTTCAAAATATTAACTAAAATTATGAGAAATATATATTATCAGTAAGAAAGTATAGAGGAATATAAATCACCTTCAAGAATTGATATCATTGCATATCTTAACAGAAGGGGAAGAGGTAAAATACAGTACAGCAGAGAACCCAGGAATGTACTTGAAGAAAAGGTAATGAAAGGGACAAAACTGGTTCAATTCACTTAAATCTCTGAGAGCGAATCATTTCCTTGTCTTCTTAGCTGTTGTGACACGAGACCTGCTTTAGTTTATGGAAGCATAACTAACATCTGTGTTTCCATGTTTGTAGCTTTCTTCCAGGTGTCTCCTTCTCCTCCTCTTTTATTATAAATATATGTTTGAATGGATGTCAGGCCGGGCCAAACCAAAGATGGTCTCTTCTTGAAATCCTTAATTTAATTGTATCTGCAAAGAGCATTTTTCCAAATAAGACAATATTCAGAAACTCCAGGAGTTAGTCACATGCATATATATTAGGAGATTAAAATTAACCCTATCCATACCCCATTCTGCCAGAATAAAACACGTTATTTCTACTTGATAAATATACACTGGCAGCTAAGGAAGGTTTTGAAGAAAGTAGAGAATGAGAGGTTGATTGATGTCAAAGTGAGTGGAAGGAATAATAAGAAAGAGAGATGGGATTAAGTTAAGTTTGATGAAAGGAACTTTCTCTGGAAAAAAAAACCCAGCTCACTATTTGATATAGATGTGAAATAGCTAGTTTTTCAGGCAATGCCAAATAGACACCTATACCATAGGACTATGATTTTGGGCAAACATAATCAAGCTTTGATATATTTAAAGTAGTTCAGTCATCAATAGAATGTAATTATGATTAATATCTTTAAGAAATGAATATTCATATGTTCTGAAAATGTTCTCAATGGAGATTTTTAACTCACTGAATATTTTGCAATTGAATGAAATTTCTTTCTTGGAGGGAAAGCCCAATAATGTTCCTCTTTGATGACCACCTATAGGGAAGAAAATTTACCACAACTAAGGAATGCCAAAAAAAAAAAAAGAGGTCAAAGAAAGACAATCATCTAGTACAGAGTGTGGCACAGAATGGGGAACATAATATGTAAAGTTATGTGAGTTTATTTGGTGCCATTATTACCACAAACAGAATCAAGCTATGTGCATTATAATACTAAGCATTATTTGGTAGGAATTTTTTGGAGGAAAGAACTCTGGCATTATAGATTTCCAAGTATATTTAGAGAAGTTCTGACTTAGAAATCCATGACATGAACTATAGGTAGGCTGAGAAGACCAGAAATAAAGTGACTTTTGCATTATAGAAGCAAAAATAGACATATTTCCCTACTTCC
>PVJX010045586.1:0-12655 GCA_004027295.1 Dolichotis patagonum | reverse complement strand
CTTATTGGCTATTTGTACTTTTTCATCTGAGAAGTGTCTATTTCAGATCCCCATCTTTAAATCTGGGAAGATCTTAATATTTTGACTTCTTTATATAATCTACATATTAGTCTTTGGTCTGAGAACTAGCTGGCAATTTTTTCCCACTCAGGGTGTTGGCTTTTCACTTGGTTGTTTTCTTTGCTATACAGCTTTTTAGTTTGCTGTTGTCCTGTTGTGATTTTGGGGGAGTATTATTTGTTGTGCAAGTGGAGCTCTATTAAGAATGTCTTTGCTTCTGCCAATGTCTTCCCAGAGTTTGACCTAATTTGTTTTTCCACAGATTATTTCTGCTTTAATATTTAGATCTTTGATTCATCGTGATTTTAGTTTAGTGCATGGTGAGAGGTATAGGTCTAAGTTCTTTTTCTTTTTTTGGTATCAGGACTCACACTCATGACCTCACACTTGCCAGGCAGGTGCTGTGCTGCTGAACTATATCCCTAGCCCTAGGTTCTATCTTTGGCATGTAGACAGCTAGTGTTCCCAGCACCATTTGAGAAAGAAACTGTCTTTCCACTAGTATTTGGCCCCATTCTCAAAGATGAAGTAGATAAGTGAGCCTGGAGTTGTTTTTGCATTCTCTATTCTGTTTCATTGATTCACAAGTCTTTTTTTCCCTCTCAGTATGATCCTGTTTTTATTACTCTGTATTATAGTTTTAAGTTCAAGATTGTGATTTCCCTTGTTACCTAGAATTGCTTTAGCTATTCTAGATATCTTCTGGTTCCATATAGGTTTTACAGTTACTTTCTCTAGTTACATGATAAATGTTATTGGTATTTTAATTGGGATTATGTTAAATCTGTATAACAGTTTTAGAATTATGACCATTTTGACTATATTGGTTCTGCCTTTCCAGGAACAGGATATATTTGCATTTTCTGTTGTCCTCTTCAGTTTCCTCTTTCAGAGTTCTGTAGTTGTTGTAGAGGTGTTTCATTTCCTTGGTTAGGGTGATTCCTAAATGTTATACTTAATGTTACTTGATGCTTTTGTGAAAGGTATTGTTTCCTTAATTTCTCTCTTGGTGAGTTTATTATTGGTGTGCAGGAACAATATTTATATTTGAGTGTGGACTTTGTATTTTGTTATCCTGTTACCTTTGGTTCTTGATTCTAAGAGTGTTTTGCTGGAGTTTTTGAGGCCGTCTATGTAGAGAATCACATCATGTGCAAATAATGATAATTTAATCACTTTTTTTTCCTATCCATATCCCTTGTACTTATTTCCCTTGCCTGATTGTTCTGGCTAATGTTTTGAGAATTATATTGAATAAGAATGGTGATAGCAGACATCTTTGCCATGTTCCTGATTTTAGACAGAAAACCTTCTGTTTGTCTCTATTTAGTATGATTTTGGTCATTGTTTTGCATAGGTGTCTTTTATCAGGTAGAGATAAAGATCCTCTATACCTGTTTTCTTCAGGGTTTTTATTATGAATCAATGTTGGATTTCGTCAAGGGTTTTCTCTCCATCTATTGAAATGATCATGTGATTTTTCTCCCTGCTTGTGTTAATGTTGTATATTATTGATTTGTATATGTTGAATCATCTCTGCATCCATGGAATGACTCCTACTTGGTAATGATATATGATCTTTTTGTTGATTTGCTCCATTTTGTTTGTCAGCTATGATTTGTGTTTGGTTGTCTTCCCAAAGCCTCATGCAGGCATGGGGACAGGCTTTCAAAGGTGGCTGAGTCTAGACATTATGAACGACTCATGATCCAATGCTGGCATTATGAGTGTGACTGCTGCATCCAAATGGCTATGACCTACGTAAAATATAAGGAACAGAAAGAGTCTTCTTTCCATGCTCCTCCTCTTTTGCTCTTGCTTATGCCATTTTCTGCTGCCATGAACTGTTGCCCACTGCCATGTGCCATTTTGCTTTGGAGCTAGCTGATTATATAAGGAATGAAACCTCCACAAACTGTGAGCTAAATAAACTTTTCCTTCCTTAACTTTAGGTGTTGTGCATTTTGCCTTGCGACTAGAGAAAAGTAACCAAGAGAGCAAGCATCTTATTGAGGATTTTTGCATCTATGTACATTAAAGAGATAGGCCTGTAATTCTTTTTTTTGGTTGAACCCTTTTCTCGTTTTGGAATTGGGGTAATGTATGCTTCTAGAAATGACTTTGGGAGTACTGCTTCCTTTTGGATTTCATTAAAGAGTTTGAGCAATATTGGTGTTAGATCTTTTCTAAAGTTCTTGTAGAATTTGACAGTGAATCTCAGAACCCTGGGTGTTTTGCACTGTTTTATTTTTCAATTTCATTGATTTTTAGTTACTCAGAATTTTTATATATTCTTTGTTCCATTTTGAATGTTCATATGTATCTAAGAATCTATCCATTTCTTCTGAAATTTCTATTAGAGTATATGTTCTCAAGGTAGTTACCAGTGATCATTTGAATTGCAGCAGAATCCATTTTAATTGAGCCTTTTCATTTCTAATCGTATGGATTTGGGGTTATCTGTTTCACTTATCCTTTCAAAAAACCAACTTCAATTCACTGATTCTTTGTTTTGCTTTTGTAGTCTCATTTCGTTGTCTTTCTGACCTTTATAATTTCCATACTTGTAGAATCTTTGGCTTTGGACTGTTCTTATTTTTCCAGGACCTTGAGGTATGTCATTAGGTTATTTATTTGAGCTCCATCTATGTTTCTGTTGTGAGCATTCATTGCTATAAAATTCTTTCTTAGGACTATTTTCATTGTTTCCCTTATTTTCCAGTGTATCTTACTGGCATTATCATTTGATTGTAGGTGCTAATTTCCTCTTTAATTTCATCTCTGACCTGTCGATTATTCAAGATAGTATTGAACAGGCGTTATAGCAAATTTTTCTAAAGGTGCGTTAGAGGGATATATGATGTTAGCATTTATTTTTTAGGACTATGTCTCTTGATGAATAATTATTTTTTTAAAGCTTCTACCAGAAAAGTTTAATCCTAAAGATAATAAAAGCAGGAAGAAAGTTGTTTCAGTGCTTATAATTTCAAATAATAACTTCTAAATATAAGTGTTGTATCTCTTAGCAAAAATTGTGTTTATTGATTGATGATTTTTAAATAATTTATTAGTTTTATTATATTAAGCACTGTATATTTAACAGCAAAATAAAATATCAAAATAATAAAAATATTAAATTTTTTAATATGTAATGAATGTTTAGAATAAATAGCATTTTCAACATCAACTGTTTGCTTACCAAGGCTAAAAAAAACAACAGAAATACATTTCTATGTATACTACAATGAAAATACAAATAAAACACTACCACAAAAATAGTCTTTATTTCAATTATCATACCTAAGGCAGTTTTAACATGAGATCAGCATGTTCTGTACACAAGTATTACTTACACTGACATGTGTTTTGTTTTCCTGCCTTTTTTGGTAGGACATACTGAATGTCTTGCTTGTCTTCCTGTTTTTGTAGGACGTTCTTATGATGCTTCACCTGTCTGTTCATTGGTCTGCTCCAGGATTCTTTTTCAGAGTTCTTTGGGCAGATACATATTGTTCTTCCTCTGTTGTTCTCTTAAGAAAATTTCTCCATGATATTTTGTCCTTATTATTTGCTTTGTAAACTATGAAACTATTTGATCAATGCTTTATGTTTTAAGTGACATCATAGTTACTGCACAACTCATCAAAAAGACTACTTTTTGTTTTGCGGTAAAATGTGACTATTTTTGGCTTTATTTGTGTTGAGGATTCACTATCAATCTTTGTTTTGGTTTTTGATTTTTGGTTTTTTGAAACGGTCTTGCTATGTACTCCAGGAATTCACTGCATAGAACCAGCTGACCTTGAAATCCCAGTATCCTGCAGCCCCAGGCTCCCCAGTACTGGAATTACACGTGTACCATCATGTCCAGATTCACTGTCAATCTTATCATCATGGAGTAATGTTAAGATTATCGATTCTACTTGGCTTTTCTTTGCCATATGTGAGGCAAATGGTATGTCTTTCTGAAATCCAAAATTTCTCTGTTGTGAAACTTGCAACATTTTTTCAGGAATTTTTGCTTTGCTTTTGTGAATAGTTCTTGTACTAATCAACCAGTGTTATTTTAGTAAATGTAACATCAGTGGTTGCCACATCCAGCACAGCACTCAAATTTTCCTAGGGTAAAAGACGTGGGAGGATGGAGAAATAAAGAGTCAAACGTAGAAAGCTGATACCCTCTCTCCAGATGAGAGGTAAGGAACTGCTCAACCACTGCAGTGCATTTATATATACATTTAGCAGGATGATGTCATGTGACACCCCTCCTAGCAACCTGTTTGTATGGCAGCTATAGGGTGCCTTGTGTTCTGGGAGCTGGAGCAGCTTGTTGACCTTGGGCGGTCTCTGTTTTTGGGACCATCCTTGTTCCAGCACTGCACGTGTGATTGATCTCCAGCTTCAGCTGCTCCCACAAATGGATAACTAGTGAACCAGTTGTCAAACATGACATTTAGGTTACTTTTTGAAATAGGTGCAACAAGTCTATTTGTAACGTTGTGGTTTACTACTGTACGAATAAAGACCTGGTGTCTAAATTCCAGGATAAATTTCTCTAAATTCAAGGTGTTAAAATGTCTTCACATCTACCAGGGCATATATTTTATATCATATTTGGAAGGCGTTTTTTTGGCATGTTGTCAAAAGCTTTGACAACCATAAAATGATGCAGGTTGTTGGTCAGTTGTCATTTATTCCAGTGCTGTATGAATTGCTTATAGTTCAAAACAAAGTTTTCCAAAAAATGAACAAATAGAAGCCAAATTGTTGAACTTCTTTTTTTCTTGGCAGGTCTTTTTGTCATCAAAACAAGCATTTTTGAAGGAAACCAAGTCTTTTGAGTGTCATTATTGTTCTAAAAGTCTGAATGCCACATCTGTCACTTCTCATAAATCCTTTAGATTCTAACAGTTAAGATGATAAAGCCTTGCTATGAAAGCTTTTATTTTAGATAGTGAGGCATCGTGATAATTTTATTCTTGAGTATTACTATTTATGCGTATAGAATATTGGTATTTAATTATTAGAATATTTCAAAACATCTAGTAGTTTATAGTATATTACAGTGTCTAACACTGAATCTCAGTGTTGACATTCCATCCAGTAGGTTTTACCCTGGATAAGAACCTACTTACATTTTTCTGACATAGTTTTTGTGTTGGATCATTCAGGTATATACAATCATTTTGTAGCGTTTTGACTAGTCATATATTTATTTACATTACTGTTTTCTTCTTTATCTGAATCAAGGTCTTTATTCTGTACTTCTCTGCCATAGCTTGCTCTTTCTCATTGTCACAACTTCTTTGACTTGCATGATCCAAGTCATCATTGATAGCTGAGTCATCTGATGACTCACTTTCAACCTCCTTCCAAAGTTGTAAAAGGGAATTTTCATGAAACATTGTACTGAATTGGGCAAATTATATAAGGAAAATCAAAGCACTTAATAAAACAAATTATAAATACTCAAAAATGTAGCACAATGTGTAATATGAGTGAAACTCACCTGTTGACAGATTGATACACATACATACACCTGGTCTTTTGTTGTACCAAGTGGGTGAACACAAAGGTTGCCTGCTATATTCCCCCAGCACAGCTACTGAGATGCACAGCTGGCTACCATTATGCTACAGGACATATTTTCATTAGAAAAGTATGGTAGGGACACTTGTTACCCACTCATGATGCCCCTGTTAATTTCCATGTGTTTGTGTAGTTTTTTTGCCATTGATTTCTAGTTTCACTGTTCTATGATCTGATAATATGCATGGGATGTTTATTCTTGTGCATTTACTTAAGCATGTTGGCTAGTTTGTGGTTTATTTTGGAGAAAGTCCCATGTGCTGCTGAGGAGAATGTATATTCTGTTATTGTTGGATGGAACACTGTAGATATTGAGTCCATTTGTTTGAAGGTTTGGTTCTACTCTAATATTTCTCTGTTGATTTTTTGACTAGTTCATTTATTATTGACAGTAGGTTATTGACATGCCCCATTACCATTGTTGTCTTAGTTACTTTTATCAGTTCTGAAACAAAATACCTAATACCCAAAGTTAAAAAAGTAAAGGTTTATTGTAGCTTATAGTTGTAGAGGTTTTGGTCCATATTTAGCTGGCTCCAATGCAGCAAGGCATGGCAGAGGGACATCACAGAGGGCAAAGCGTCCATGGCAGGCTAGTCAAAGAATAGCAAGTCTCCCTTTTTCCGTTTTATCCTGTCGAAGTCTGTTGGGTGGTGCCACCCACATCCAGGGTGGGCCTTCCCATTATCCACATCCAGAACTGTGATCAACCAGTTAGTGGACCCTTTATACCAGGATCATACAATCTAGAACCAGCCATCTCCTAAAAGCCCCATCTATGAATGCATGAACAGGGGTGGGGGGTTGTAGATATGAGCCATGACATTTGTGTTACTGTTTATCTGACTTTTCATGTTCATTTGTGCTAGTTTTAGGAAGTTGTGCACCCTGGTATTTGGTGTATAAATGTTTATAATTGTTGTCTCTCTCTCTGTTGAAATGTTCCCTTAACCAATGTGTGATAACCTTCATCTCTTTTGGTTAGGGTTAGGGTTAGGGTTAGGGTTAGGGTTAGGGTTAGGGTTAGGGTTAGGGTTAGGGTTAGGGTTAGAAATGCATCTTGTCTGAAATTAGGATAGCTACTACTGCTTATTTTTTCAGGATTTCTTTTGCATGGGATACTGTTTTCTGTCTTTTGAGTTTTAACCCATGAATTTCTATTTGAATTAAATATGTTTATTGTACACTGCATATGGTTGGGTTTTGCTTCTTGTTCCATCCTGATAGTCTATGTAATTTGATTAGGGACTTAAGACCCTTCACATTGAGAATTACTACTGAATGGTACTGACTTATTCCTGTCATTGCATTAATTTCCTTTTGTTGATTGCATTATTTTTGTTTTGTTTTGCTTAGTTACATATCCTAACCGATGTATTCACTCTTTTTGAATTATTTACATTATTGGATTGATTGTCTTTCTAGGATATCCTTGAAAATTTTTGACAATGCATGTTTTGGTTGTTATGAATTTCTTGGAGGTGCTTCTTGTAGATACCTTATTTCTGTCAGTTTTGAAGAATACACCCGTTGCTGTTGGAAGTTGTTATATTTTATGGCTTGAGATACTTTACTCCAAGCCCTCTTGACCTTTAAGGTTTGTGTCGAAGAGTCTGCTGTAATTCTGCTTTCTTTACCTTTATATATGATTTGTTGCCTTTCTCTAACACTCTCACCTGTTTATTTATTTCCTTTTCTAAATTTGGAAAGTATTCTGCTGTCATTTCTACAAACAGGTTTTTATGCCATTTGTGTTGTTTGCTGATTTTTCACTCATTCCAGTTACCTTTAGTTTTCTATTATCCAGCAGCTGTTTGATCTCTTTTTCATGTTCTCTTGTTGCTTTTTTGTGTGTGTTTTTGAGTAATTTGTCTTTGAAGGCATCATTGTCTTCTAGTTCTAAACTTTTGTCTTTGCACTGGTCACGTCAGCTTTTTATACATAAAATAAAATTTTTAAAATTAATTCTCTTAGTACTTTTGATATACATAATGATCACATTCATCATGTCAATATAATTTTTAATCACTTGCATGTCTGATTGATATTTTTTCATGGGCTCTAATTATTTGCCAAACTATTCATATATATTTTTTGTTTATCCTTTTGGTAGCTTGCCTACACAGTCAGACCATAGGTCTGTGCTGGATGCAGGCACCAGCATGCAGTAGGAGTAGGGTGAGGGTGCCAATTGCATGACTTTCAAATGTATAGGAACTCGGGTTGGGCCTAGTCTCTTAAACTGGCTTTGTGTCCTTTAGATCAAGCCCCTGAGGGGTCTCATTCAAGCCTGATCCTTGACCACAACTATTTTCCATGGCTGTCTGTCACCCAGTCACTTTTGGCAATATAAATGTGGAAGCCTATGGCTATCACCCAGTCACTGTGTGAATATAACTGTGGAAGCCTTAAAGAGAAGCCATCCCACAGCATCTCTGAGTTCTGAGTTCAAACCATCAGCCCTTCCTAGAAATGGTGTCTAACCAGTCACTCTATACAAGAATATTGTCAGCTTATGGGCAAGAGTCACTCACCATGTGTTGTCTGTCAAAGGACTCACATGGGAGCTAAATCTTGTGCTCTCCCTGCAGATCGCACCACCCTAAGTATTCCACTGTTAGAGTTCCCATCTTTGTCTTATTCTCTGTAGGTTCAGTCTCCATGTCATGCAAGCCACAAGACAGGGAGAAAGTGCAAACAAACTGTCTCTTCCCTTCACATGTGTTCTTTCTGTAGTTTTTTTTTTTTTTTTTGTACTGGGGATCGAACTTGTTACCCAATGCTTGCTAGGCAGGCGCTTGTGCTGCTGAGCTAAACCCCCAACCCCTTTCTATAGTTTTTAGTGTTTCTGTCAGATCTTTCCTGGTTCCTGGAGATCTACTTCTCTGTTTCTTCCTCAAGTTGTTATTTTCCAGTGTCTGGACGCCAAATCTCAGAGAGGCTGCATTATTATTACTCACCACTCCACCATTTTCCCAGAAGTCCTTCTAAATATTTCATTTTTCTTGATGCTATTCTGTATGGTACTGTTTTCCTAATTTTTTTCTAGGTAGGTTCATTATGGTTGTAGAGGAATGTGATTTGTTTTTACATGTTGATTTCTTATGTTCCTACCTTGTTGAATTTGATTCATAACTCTATAAATCTTTTAGTAGAAGTTTTTGGGTCTTCTGTGTAAAGGATAATGTCGTGTGCAAATAATGATAACTAGATTTTTCCTTTCCTATATGTATCTCTTTTATTTCTTTTTCTTTTCTGATTGCTCTGGCTAATGTTTTCTGTAATATATTGAACAAGAATAGTGATAGCAGTTATCTTTTTTCTCCCCTGATTTTTAGAAGAAAGGCTTTTAATTTTTCCCCATTTAATATGTTGTCAGCAGGTTTTTCATAAGTGACTTTTGTCAGATTGAGATAAGGTCCTTCAGTGCCCATTGTTAGGGTTTTACCATGAATAGATGTTGGATTTTGTCAAAGGCATTTTCTGTCTATTGAGATGATCATGTGATTTTTGTTCTTGCTTCTTTGTAGGTGGTGTATTGCATTAAAAGTTTGTATGCACTAGATCCATCTTTGCATCTCTGGATTGCAGACTATGTGGTCATGGTGCAATGTTTTTTATGATTTGTTACATTCTGTTTAACAGTAGCTTGTTGAAGGTTTTTGCATCCATGTTCATTAAATAGATTGGCCTTTTGTTTTTTTCTTTTGGTTGGGTCCTAGTGTAATTTTGGAATCAAGGTAATGATAGCTTCCTGAAAAAGTTTGCAGGTATTTCTTCTGTTATGGTTTATACATTGTGCCAACTTGAGAAGTCTGAAAGCTTAACTGATTCAGCAGTTCTACTTCCTGGGGTGTAGAGAACAAGCAGTTACCCATTCTAAGATATTGTTCATTGTGTCAATCTGAAAAGGTTGGAATTTTAACTAAGTGATTCAGCAGAGGACCAGCGTCCCTAGTTTGTAACATCCTCATCCTGTGCAAGAGGAGGGCAGGCAGATGGAGTGAGTGCTACACCCACCCCAGGTGGGCAGCCTGCATACATTTAAAAGGCTAATGAGGAGGGACTGATTGCTGCTTCTTCAGAGGAGCTCAAGTCTTCCTTTTCAGCTTGGTACTTTGTTTCCTGGCTTCTGGCACCTCTGAGTGTTCAGCTTCTGCCTAGGTCTCTTCAGCCTTCCATCATAGACACATCGGCCTCCTGATTGGGACTTGCACAGGACATTACAGTAAAGCTCCAGCCCAAGGGGTAAAGCCTTCAACCTCTAGCATGCAGGCATCATCTGCACGCTCCCTTACTCAACTTGGTGGCTGACCATTGTAAGCCATTCTTGTAATTTCCTATACAGTGTATATCTTGTGTTACATCTGTTTCTCTAGTAAACCCTGAATGATACACCTTCCTTTTTAATTTCATTAAAGAGACAGAGGAGTATTGATGCCATGTACTTTCTGAGTTTCTTGTAGTATTCAGTACAAAACCAATCAGGTCATGGGCTTATTTGGTAGATTTTTTTTTTTGTTAATGCCTCAGTTTCATTGCCTGTTGCTGAGTTGTTCAGAGATTTTATGTCTTTTTTTTCAGTTTTCATAATTCATAGGTATCTAGAAATCTGTCCATTTCTTCTAGATTCTCTGATTAGGTGTAGTACTGGTTTTTATAGTAGTTACTAATCTGGATTTCAGCAGTATCTGCTGTCATTTTGCCTTTTTTGTTTCTAATTACATTGTTATGAGTCTTCTCTTTCTTTTGGTATGTTTGGCTAAAAGTTTATTTTTTCAGAGAACTGGCTTTGAATTCACTGATTTGTTTTGTTTCAATTTCATTAATTTCTCCTCTGAACTTTATAATTTCCTTCTGGGTACTAACTAGAATTAGATTGTTTTTCTAGAGTCTTGAGATACATCATTGGGTTATTTATTGGGGCTTGCTCTTTTTCTGATGTGAGCATTCATAGCTCTAAGCTTCCCTCTTAGGACTGCTTTCATTATGTCCCAGAGATTCTAGTGTGTTGTCCTGGCATTATCATTTTGTTATAGACTTCTGAGTTAATTAGAAATATAGGCAGTGAGACAGGGCTAGGTCCTCGAAGCCGGTACAGAAACCCAGATACCTTGCAGCTGTGGGGAAGACAGACACTTTCTGCAGTTGGCCAGTCCTCAAGACAGAAGATCAAATTCACCCAAATCCTAAGGACTGATATTCTAAATAGTTCTCCATCACCCTAAGGAAGTCAGGGAGTCACCATCCCAAACCTCTAGGGAAGAGTCGCTACTCTCTAAGAATGCCCCCTTTCTACCTGACTGGCTTCCCCATTTGTCCTTAATTAACCAATTTTACCTGAACAATTAATATTACTGGTTAGCCATAGTTCTGTCCTATGTTATGCCCGTCTGCCTTGTGAGTTCCCAATTTTCCCCACCTTGAACCCATCTTACCCCATGATTTTACTCTATAAAAGTCGCTAGAAAAGATAGAGTCCCTGGCAACCCACTTGGGATCCCTTCTGTCTCTCTCAGACAGAAGTTTTCTGTCTTTTAATATATTCTGCTCTTAATCTCCATTGTTCCTAAAATTCATTCTTCAATTTTAGAGAACACGAACTCGTACCGGACATATAGTAGGTCAGGAGTTTCATTAGCCTATATCAATATGATTCTAGGAACTAATTTTTTCTTGAGTTCTCTTACGATCCATCGATTATCTGAGAGTGCATTGTTTGATCTCTGTGTATTTGCATAATTTCTGTTATTATAGATTTGTAGTTTAATTGCACTATGATCTAATACTATGGGATATTTTAGATTCTGTTACATTTTTTAACCATGTGGTCTATATTTGATAAAGTTCTGTGCACTACTGACAATATTTATTCTGTTTTTGTTGGGTGGAACATTGTAGATATCTTTTAAATTATTTGTTTGAACATGTGGGTTACCTGAGATATTTGTCAATTTTATGTCTAGTTGATCTATTTTTGATAGTGGGACATTGAGATCGCCCATTATAATTTTTTCAGTGTTTCTGTGATGTTTTATGATCACTAGTGCTTGTTTTATGGAGTGTGCTTATTTAGTGCATTTATGTTTATATTTGTTATTTCTTCCTGTTGAATTTGTCTCTGAACTGTTGTGTAATGTATTTCTTTGCCTTTTCTGATGAGTTTATTTTTTTCTGGTGAGTGTTGGCTTGAAGTCCTTGTCAGAAAATAGGATAGCTTTTCCTGTTGGTTTTTGGGTTCCCTTTGCATGGAGTGTTTTTCATTCCATGATTTTAATTTATGAATTTAATTTTGGGATAAATATGGTTTTGTTTTTTATATATAATAACATTTGATTTTGGGATTTTGATCCAATCTGTGTTTTGATTAGGGCATTGAGGCCATTCACACCCAGAATTATTACTGAAAGGTGTTGATTTATTCCTATTGTTAAATTATTGTTCTACTGCTAATCCCTTTTTTCTCCCTTCTGTTTTACTGTACCCTACATCATGTATTCATTCTACTAGAGTTTGTGGCATCATTTGCTTAGGTGTCCATTTCTTAAGGTGTGCTGTGTAATGGAACAGCTTCATTTTTTCATGAATTAAAAAAATAGTTATGGAGGGTTAGATTGGAAGTTGTTTTCTTTTAGGACTTGTACTACCTCTCCTGGTCTTTTAAGTTTCGTGTTGAGAGCTAGGAGTGGTGATGCCTGCCTACAATCCCAACATTTGGGATGCTGAGGCAGGAGGACAGCTTTGAGTTCAAGACCAGCCTTGGTACATAGTTGACTTCATAACCTGAAGTATGTAGCAAGATCCTGTCTCAAAAACCCAAACCAAAACAGAAATAAAAATAAAAAGTGTTTCGTGTGATAAGACTGCTTCAATTCTAATTGGTTTACCTTTATAAGTGGTTTGTTGCTTCTAACAGCTTTCAAGATTTTGTCCCTGTGTTGGACTTTTGGGAGATGATGTGTTGTGGAGAGGTTACTTTTTGATGACAAAATATTTTGCTCTTGTT